>SNQJ01S0010410.1:179800-203801 GCA_010110895.2 Picea sitchensis | reverse complement strand
TGATGCACAGATTAACCCTGCCACAAACAAGCAAATAACTGCCCAAAACTATTGTCCTCCCTGCCAACTAGGAAAACTACCTAGCTCCAGGATATCTACGGATATCCTGGCCCTCCGTGCCCAAAACCTTCAGCAACTTGGTGCCTCCCTAGATCAAGCCACAGTTCAGAACACTCTATTCCTTGCTTACAGCAAGCCAATAGTCCATAAAATACCACAGGCTCACAACCAATATAGTAGTGTAAAGAAAATTGCTACTCACAGTAGATACCGTGGTGCAGAACTCTCTGCTCACCACATAATACAACAGTTCATCGCAAAACATAGAGTCCAGAGGCCCTCTGCTCACCCAACACAATAGATCACAACCAATTATCACAGTGCGCAGAATCTCTCTGCTTCTGGCAAATACAGTGGTCCTGAGCTCACAGCCCCGCAGCATCCATCCCCGCCGAATGGACTGCACATCCCCCTCTTCCCGTCCCTTATTCCTCCCTGCCGCCTCACGCAGTAACTCTACCACCAACCCCCTCCATGCGTCCTCCGACCTGCGTCCCCCAATAAATTTTATTGCCTCGGGATTTATGGGCTCCCGCACCCTGCATATGCAACCCTGTGCATACGTAAATCTGTAGTTATCTCCATTCTTACTGACTGTCTTTTAAATTGGTTTATCAGATCATTGAATGCAGTCTGCAATCAATGTTATTTTATTAATTGTAATTCTTTCTTAATTAAATCTTGCTTAATAATCTTTAATCATTTATCAGTTTAGGGGCGTTACACCATCCAAGGATGCTCCCCCTAACTGAATTGTCCTTGGGGATACTCCCCCTGATTGAACTCTTCCTGAAACTGATCTCTTGACCTAAAATTGTCCTCTTTATGGTGTTTCCTCATGTAAATATAAGACATATAAGATAAGCATTCAACATAATTCATTTTGGAGTAGAAATTACTTCGAGTCTCTGGAGAAGATATTCAAAAGCTTCCTGTGGAAGCAGTTTTGTAAAGATGTCTGCCACTTGTTCTTTTGTGCCCACATATTCAACTCTAATGTTCTTCTCTCCAACCTGTTTTTGTAGAAAGTGATACTTGATTGGAATGTGCTTCATCTTGGAGTTCATCACCGGGTTATTTTAGATACTGATGTCGCTTGTATTATCATAATAGATTGGAATAGGCTCGTCATACTCAACCTGCATATCTATCAAAGTTTGTTTCATCCATAGAACATGTGTACAACATGTTTTTTCTACAATATACTCTACCTTGGTTGTAGATAAGGATACTGATGATTGTTTCTTTCTTAGCCATGATACTAAAAACTCATCCAAGTAGAACGTTGCTCCACTGGTGCTTCGTCGGTCATCAATGCAACCTGCCAAATCTGCATCTATGTAGGAAATAAGTGATATATCCTTTCCTTTTGGATACTATAATCCAAATTCTTATGTTCCTTTGAGATATCTAAAAATCCTCTTCACTGCTACGACATGTGTTTCCTTTGGTGCTGCTTGAAATTGTGCCACTTGTCCAACTTCTTGCATTACATCTGGTCTGGATGATGTCACATATAGTAAGCTGCCAATCATTGACCTGTATTTCCTCTGGTCTGTAGACTTTGAATCATCATATTTTCTCAACTTGCAACTGGTTTTCATAGGAGTGGTAACTGGTTTGCAATCTTCCATTCTGAACCTCTTTAACATTTCTCTGATATACTTAGTTTGAGAAATAAAAATTCCTTGGTTGTTTTGACATATCTGAAGACCCAGAAAGAATGATAGTTCTCCGAGTAATGACATTTCAAATTCATTCTGCATATCCTTTGCAAATTTTTGGCTTAACCTGTCATCATTGCTTCCAAAAATAATATAATCAACATAAACTTCAATTAATAAAATAATATCTTGAGTTACCTTGATGTAGAGGTTGTTGTATGCACTTCCTTTTATGAAACCTGCATGTTGTAGATATTTATCCAGTCTATAGTACCATGCTCTAGGAGCTTGTTTTAGACCATACAAGGCATTCTTCAATTTACACACATAATCTGTGTTCTCTGACAACTGAAATCCTTTTGGTTGTTCAATGCAGACTTCTTCTTCAAGTTCCATATTTAGAAAAGTTGATTTTATGTCCATCTGATATACTTTAATATTCTTGGAGAAAGAATAAGCTAAAATAAATCAGATCACTTCCATTTTGGAAACTGGGAAAAATGTCTCTTCAAAGTCAATTCCTTCAACCTGTGTGTATCCTTTACATATCAATCTAGCTTTGTTCCTTGTAACTTGTCCATCTTCATTCAATTTATTTTTGAATACCCACTTTGTGACAATCACATTCTTATTCTTTGGTATTGGAACCAATTCTCATGTGTCATTCCTCTCTGTTTGATCCAATTCTTCATCCATGGCATTATTCCAAATTTCATCCTTGTTGGCCTCTTCAAAAATGTTTGGTTCAATCGTAGATGAGAGTGTTAGGTGTGTTTGTTCTGGTGAATGAATTCTTCTTCTAGTCTCAACTCCTACATATTTTTTTTTCGATAATCTGATATGAAGGATGATTCTTCTGTACTTGTTTTCTAGGTGTCTTTGGAGGCATTTACTGAATTTTATCTTATACTTATGTCTAATCCTCTTCATATTCCCCTTCTATTTCTTCTTCATCTTCTACTTCTTCTTCGTAAAGTTGTTCCATTGATTTATTTTCTTCTTCGTTTAATTCTCGTCCACCTATTTCATCATTTTTTACATTGATGCTTTCCACAACTTTGTTCAACCTCAGATTGTAACACTTGTATGATTTCCTTGTACTTTAGTAACCAACAAGTACTCATTTGTCCACACAAGAGTCAAACTTTCCCATTCTACCATCTTCTCTTTTGATGTAACATTTTCTTCCAAATACTCTGAAGTGTTTCACATTTGTTGTTCTTCCTTTCCATAGATCGTAGGGAGTTTTGTCAGTGTTGTTTCTGAGAATTACTTTGTTTTGAATGTGAACTGTTGTATGCATTGCATGTGTCCAAAAGATATATGTCAATTTGGAATCCATTAATATTGTTCAAGCCATTTCCTGTATTGTAATGTTCTTTCTTTCAATAGCTCCATTATGTTGAGGTGTCCTAGCAATGAATAATTGTCTTTTTATTCCATGCTTGCTACAGTAGTCCATAAATTCCTTTGAAGTGAACTCTCTTCCATTATCAGATCTCAAGCATTTGATTTTTGAATCCATTTCATTTTCAACTATTTCCTTGTAGACCTTGAAGTTTTCAAAATCTTATGACTTATTCTTGAGAAAGCAAACTGCAGTCATTATTGTATAATCATCAACTAATAACATAACGTATTTCTCACCTTTTAAACCCTTTGTTGTAGTTGGTCCAACTAGATCAATATGCACAATTTTCAGTGGTATTTTCGTTGAATATTCCTTTTATTTAAACCCGGTCTTTGTTTGTTTTCCTTGTTGACAATCCTTGCATAAAGTGTTGGTTGGTTTCGTAATCTGGGGAATTTCTCTAACTGATTCCTTTTTGCTGACTTTGACAAGGCTATAAAAGTGCATGTGACCCATTATTCTATGCCATAGCCAACTTTCATCTTCCTTTCCTAGACAACACTTTTCATTTCCAATTTCAGTTAATGAATATATGTTGCTTGGAGTTCTTGCAGTTGTTGCAATCAATTTTCCCGAACCTTCTTTTCTTATCACACACTTTTGTGAATCGAAAGTAAATTTATGACCTTGGTCACACATTTGACTCACACTTAGAATATTATGTTTCATATCTTCTACTAGTAGAACATTTTTTTCCTTGGTATTATTGTTTCCAATTATGATTGTGCCTTTTCCAATGATTTTAGCTTAATCATCATTTCCGAAGGAGACTGATCCATTTATTTCATTTATTAATGCAATAAACCTGTCTTTATCACCTGTCATGTGTTTAGAACAACCATTGTCAACATACCAACCATGTTTCTTCTGCTTAGCTTGTAGAGCGAGTGTGCATTTTTCATTGCTATATTGATTCTGCTTTTTTATCCATGTTCTCTTCTAAGGTTCCTATCTGTGATTGTTGTAGTTTTGTTGTGGTTCTCTAGGAGGAACTATCATTATACAATATTTGGCAATATTATGCAATATTATAGTTTTGTTGTGGTTCCAAAGTTGTTACACTTTTAGCATTCCACTTCAGTGCTCAATGATTCAAACATGTTGTAACTTATTCTCTGTGTTTCACTGGGCCTTCTTAGATAAACCTTTTGGGTATGACTTTCAAAGTTGTTTATGTTCCTGTTGTTAGCTCTGCAATTCATAGCTTTATGTCCAAAATTATTACATGCATAACATAAACCAAAAAATATAGTTTGATACATGGGAGTTGAAGATCTCCTTAAAGGAGTTTCTCTTTTGAATCCTTCTTCTTCCCGAGGCCTATATGTCAGTCGTTGATTATGAAACCTGAATCTTCTTGGTGGAGGACTGTCCCTGTAATCTTATTTGTAGGTCTTCATATCCCCTTTGATTGTTTCTATGTAGATTTTTGGATATGTTTATTGTTCTGTTGTTTTGGAGCTTGCTCCCTTTTCTGTCTGATTGTATCCAAGTATGGACTTGTCATGATGAGGTTTTTAACTGTTGATAATGTTATCCAAAACTTTTGAGTTGTTCTGCATATTTTTCTCTTGAATATCCTTTCTTAATGTGACAATATCTGCTTCCAAATTTCCAATGATCCTGTCTCTTTATTCTAGTTGTTCTTTGAGTACTTCTTCAATTATTTTATATTCTTCTATTTGAACCTTCAAATTTGTGATTGTTGGCATAGGGGAAGACCCAAGGTTCAATCCAAGAGCGCACCAACAAGCCCTAGCTATTGGCCCTTTTGGCAACACCTGCAAAGCAAATGCAGTCTCACCTGAAGCAACTATGAGGGGGTTGCAGGAAAAAGATGTCTACAACCAAAGGAATGTCAAGTGGATCAAGTACAACAACAACTCTATATATATCAACACTTATCAATCTAGATATATCCTACACAATTGTATATCTGATCTAACACAGTAATGAATTTAACCATATAACAACAATAGAGATCAAAGCATCAATCACACACACACAACAAAAGATATATGTGGTTCACCCTCTCTCTAGGGATATGTCCACAGAATTGCGCTTATAATATATTAAGATAAAGCCTACAGTTTTGATTTGTGCTCTTAGCCAACATATCTTCTCTCTTCTTCTCTCATCCTCTACTGTCCTATGCACCCAGCTACAGGACTTGATCCTCGCACCCAGCGGAAGATCTTACAATACCAGGGAGCTCTCGCTCTCAACACTCCCTCTCTCATAGTACAATAATATCTCAATCAACAACAATCAATATCAATGCACACCAATAGTACCGACCCGACCTAGGTCCTCTCGACCTCTATTTATACATTATAGTCCCTCACCGATAGCCTTAGGTCGAAACCTAGGTGTCAAAAGCCTAATTACCAAAACCCTAGGTGTCTAAAACCCTAGGTCAACTTGACTCACTTTTCTCAGGCTTCGCTAGCCTATATCTCCTTTCTTTCTGCGCGGTGGTAACGGTGGCTTTCCTCACTTTCTAAGTTGTCCTCGATCCATCTCCCTTATTGATCTTTCATCTTTGATCTCCTCATCCAACGACTATCTTTTCCGCACTTCGCTCCGACTTTTCTGCTCTTTTGCTTACTTCGATCCGGTGACAATCACTGTGTCTTTTGCACAGTTCATGTTTGACCTTTTCTTCCTCAATATTCACTTGATTCCATACCCAAGGGCCAATAATCCCTCAACACTCACCTATGACTCGTCCCGAGGCACTTCAGATCTAATCTTTCTATTTTACTTCGACTTTGGACTGTGTAGTGCAGTCTTTGCTTTCTGCTTTGTGTCGCTTCTCTTCCCTTGTGAAAACTATATTTTCTATTTCTGGTACCCAGTTTCAACAACACCTAGTACCTAGGCCCTTCTCCTTTTATTTTTACTGAGAGTTGTGAGGCAGATGGTTGTCATTGTACAACTTCAGCCGACTCCTGTTCACCAATCCTTCCTTCCATTCTCCCTTCAATGTTTCCAATTGTGCAGCTCCTCATTCTGTAACATAAGCGATCTTGTATGGTCTAAGCCAATGTGTCCTGAACTTCCTTAGGTGTCTTATGAACTTACTGTCATACAAAAATACTAAGTCACCCTGCTTGAATGTCTTCTTCTTGATGTGCCTATCATGATATGCCTTCTCTCATTCTTTCTGAACCTGCTGGTGGAATCCTGCAATGAATCGGTCTTCCTCCAATTCAATCAACTGTGCTAGCCTCTCGTGGAAAACACCAGTATCATCCATGTTTGTAAATGCAACAATTATTAATATTGGTACCAAGTATTCCATCGGGACAACAACTTCAAAGCCATAAACCAACATGAAATGGGTATGCATTGTTAATTTCTTGCAAGTGGTTCTATAAGCCCAGAGTATTGTTGGTACTCTTAAATCCCAGTCGTCCATGTTCACATTGCAAACCTTCACCAATGTTCTGTCCAAGATCATGTTGAATGCTTCAACCATTCCATTTTCTTGTGGATGGTAAGGTGTACTCTTTTGATGGTGAACTGAAAATTCTTCAGTCAGATATTCCACTGTATTATTGATGAAATGGGTGCCTTGATCACTCATAATGGTCTTAGGGCATACAAACCTAGTTATTATGTCATCAAAGATAAAGCGCGTAGCTGTAGTTTCACTATAGTCCTTGACTGTTATTGCTTCGACCCATCCAGTTAAGTATTCAGTCACAGTAATGATGTACCTTGCTCCTGTGCACTTCCTTGGTGGGTTTATAGGTCCCACGAAGTCAATGGCCCATTTTTCAAATGCTTGTAGGGTCATCTACGGTGCTAATGGAATTTCATTTCTTTGGGATGGTTTTCCAACTCTCTGGCATATATCACAAGCTCTAGCATAATCCTTAGCATTTCTGTGTAAGGTAGGCCACCAAAGGCCATCTCGCAGGACCTTATACGTAGTTTCTTTCCCTGCATAATTTCCTCCTGCGATGCCATCATGAGCTTTTGGAAGGATCAGTAGGTGCTCTACCTCCATAACACATCTTCTTAGTATCTCATTAGGTCCCATCTTACATAGCTAACCAACTATCAATGAAAAGTCTGCAGCACGCACCATGAGTTGTTTCTTCTGGGGTTGTATACTCACTAGGTGCTATCCTAATTTTCAGGAACTAGATGATGTCTGTGAAGTGGTCATTAATCTTTCTAATGACTAGCAGTTGTGCATCTAATAGTGTATCCTCCAAAATGGTGGGTTCTTCTCCGTGTTCCAACCTTGACAAGTGGTCAAGGCCCTTGTTCATTCTTCATGTCTTAACTATGATCTCAAAATCATATTCATGAAACAACAAGAGCCATTTGCATATCTACCCCCCCCAACACTGGTTTATTGACTAGATATTTCAGTGCAAAGAGATCTATGAACATTTTAAAGTGTCCTCCCAATAAGTAGTGGCTGAATTTTTGTAGTGCATATACCATGGCCAATCCTTCTCTCTCTGTGGTGGTGTAGTTAACTTCTGTTGTGGATAACTTCCTGCTAGCAAAGGCTAACGGGTGATCAATGTCTCATGTTCCTGTCTATGCCAGTACTGCTCCTAGTGAAATATAAGACGCATCGACGTGCACATGAAACTCCTTGCTCCAATCTGGAAAAACCAGAATGGGCACAGTGACCATCTGTCCACCCAAATTGGAAGTCCTTCTTCAATAGCTTCTCCATTGGTGTTGTAATTTGGGCATAGCCTTTAATTAATTTCCTATAATAGCCAGTGTGTCCTAGCGTAGTGCAAAGTTGTTTAAATGAAGTGGGAGGTGGAAAATCAACTATAATTGCAACTTTAAATGGATCGACCAACAATCCCTGCTTGCATACAATATGGCCTAATAATACTCCAAATGGTGAGAAGAAGATGCACTTCTTCAAGTTTAAATCAATTTGACACTGCCTGCATTTATCCAACATTAGCCTTAGACATTCAATATGGTTTTTCAACAAACTAAATACAGTCCAGTCATCAGAATATGCTTCTAAAAATTTATGCAAAAATTCTTTGAACGCTTCGACCACCACCCTGGAAAAGATGGTTGGGGCATTCTTTAGTCCAAATGGCATTACTGTGTATTGAAAGGATCCCCATTCTATGGAAAATGTGGTCTTATGGCGGTCCTTCTTGGCAATCTGAATCTGATGGTATCCTGAAAATCCATCTGTAAAAGAATATACCTCTTGGCCTCCCACGTTGTCTTATACTTGATCAGTGAATGGTGTAGGGAAAGGGTTGTGCAGACAGGCATCGTTCAATTTTCTGAGGTACACACATATTCTTATTTCTCCTATCTTCTTGTCTTGTACCACCATAGGGTTGATCCATTCTGATTCTTTGATAGGTTCAATAATCCCTGCTTCCATCATTCTGTCGAGCTCAATCTTCACTTTTTCCTTGTATTTTAGATTCAATCTGTAGGGTCTTTGCTTGAATGGCTTCACATTTGGTTTCAAAGGTATTCTCATCTCTCCCATAGGTCCTTTTATTCCCTTCATATCAATGAACTTGGTTGGAAACAAGTCCTGATATTCATGCAATAACTCTGTAATCTTGTCAATGGTAGTAGCATCCCAATAATCTCCAACATTGACAAGCTTTGGTGTCTCCTCTATTCCAATATTAACCTTTATGATTTTGATTGGCTTTCCAATGAATGGTAGTTAAACTCATGGTCCCTCCACATCTCTTTGGCCTTCTGTCTCTGCGATGTTGAACTTCCTCGGGTCATCGTCATCATCGACATTGATGTTATAGAAAGTCTGCAATTTCTGGAGAGGCGCAGTCCATTCATACTCCTCTTGTTCCATAGGGAGGCTAGATGCCTCTTCAAATAAATTATGCCTCACAATATGTAGTGCTTGGTCTATTGAAGTATATTCACTTTCAAATAAAAGGGTTGTAATTGTTTTTTGAATCATACCTTCACAATCTGTGGTGATGAGGCGCAGTTCTGCTTGAAGGTACCAGTTGATAAGGGTCATATCTAGCATGTTAATGAATCTGTGCACCCATTTTTCTCAAGGAATATCACTCCATGCCTCTTCATAGCTCTACGCATGGTCCTTTGGGCAGCTTCGACCAGTATACCTTACTTCGCAGCTTATTGCTTGTGTTGAAAACCATGTTGTCATCAAGGTTCGACATTGTGTCCAGTCTGTGATGTTTCTTTTGTCCATCCCCCACCATCTTGTTGGTGTATCTTTCAGGGCCTCATCCATTGCCAACAATCGTTGTTGTGTTGGTACACTTGTTTCAAAATCTGAAAGGAAGGTTTCTATGGGGTTCAGGCCATCAAATGTGGGTAACTTACTCACTGTTATGGCGATCCAACGAACTTCTCTGGTTAATCTAGCACATCTTCTGGTAGAGATTTCATACATATGGTTCTGTTAGTTCTCCAACACTTCTTCCAAGTCTGATGAACACGTGTTGTCACTTCACCAACTCAGATTCCCATCAGCTATAGGATTGATATAATCCTGTTGTCTGGCTATTAGTTTGTAGATGTTTTCCAATTCGTATGCATGGTCCTCTTCTCTGATGGGCTCTGTGTAACGCTAACCCTCATTTGGATCTAAGGGTGAAATGACCCTAAGGCCATATCTTTCAAAGGTCATATGTCTTTTCTTCAAATCAACTACAGTAGAGTTGTTGAAGGCCCAATCGATTCCAAGCAATCCAGGGTAAGGGTAGCTATCATCAACAATTTCAATTACCTCAAAATATGCAAAGGTTCTAACTCCGTCGATGTCCACATGGACATGCTCCAATCGTCCAAATGGGCTGACAGCTTGCTGATTATCCATGTGAAGTCTAATAGGGGAATAGATCAGCTTGGGTTTTCCCATCAGTGCCCAAGTTTGCTTCGTCATGACATTGACCTCCGATCCTAAGTCAAGGACCACATAGTCTATATCATATTCTCTTATCTGAGCATTCATGTGTAATTCTTTATTTGTTCTTCTCTTCTTGCCAATTTGGTGTACTTCCTTATTCAGTAAGGGTTCTATCTTCCCTAGCTCATACTGCCTGATTAAGTTTTGTAGTTCTTGCACAATGTTCCTATCCTGAATTAACTCAAGACAAGTGTACAAAAATCCAATGAGTTTACTTACCTGTTTTCCTTCTTTATGCGCATTTGACTAGCCAAATGGCTGAGGAATTCCATACTCTTTTATTTCTGGTCGTGTTTTTGATGAGGACCCTTGGTCTCTCTTGAACTCCTGTCTCGCTTCCTCGGAGATTTGTTTTTCTTTCTTTGCATCAAAATCCTAAGTCTTCTCTGCATCTTTTCTGATACTTACATCTTTTGGGATCTTTCTTTGGATTGTTCTATCCTCTCTTGTAGCAACACCTCCTTGAGTAATAAAAACGACTCTAGGGTCTGTTCCACGAGGCTCAACATATATCAATTGTACTTGAGGGTTCTGTTGGGGTCCTCATCTTTCCTGAAGCTTGGCTAGCAACACAGGGCAGTCTTCAATAACATGCTCGAAGGATTTGCAATAACTACAGGTGGTGCAAGGGTTCTGACAGTCCCTTGCTAGATGTCTTGGTTGCATGCAGTTGTAACATATTATTTTTCCTTGTCCTCGACCCATACCTCCTCATCTTCCTCGTCCTTTGTATCCACCATGAGGATTGAAATTTCCTCTTTCTGGGGAATTGTATTGTGTAATGTTTCCTTCTTGGTGCACTTCGCCTTGGATCTTGTATATGTCTCTTGATCTTTCATGCATTAGGTCAAAGGCCCTACAATCTCTGTCATCATTCCCTACGGACTTACAGAATGTGCAATACAAGTTTGTGGGTGTTTGAACATATTTTTTCATATAGTAGCACTCATCAGGGCGATGTCGGTTTCTGCATACTTCGCACCAGGGCAGGTTAACTTGCTTCAAGGGGCTCGGTGCTCATGAGGCTAAATATTCATGAAACAAGGGACAATGTTCCTTATCATGACCTTCAGATTTTCATCTTACACACCAGATATCTTCTCTTTTGTCCTTCCCCTTTTCCTTCTTCATATCCTCGACCTGCAGAGACAAACTAGTCAGTTGGCCCAGGATCTGGCTCATGCCTGAGCTATATTCTCCCATAGGTGTTGATTCAAGCTTCATGGCAATCTCCAAAGATTCTGCCTGTGATGCAATCTTCTGCCGCATCAAGGGAACTCTAATATGTGGTAGAAGGGCAACGATGAACCATTCCTTGTTCTGTTCATCTGGGATCTTAAAATTCAATCTTCCAATTAAGGTTTTGAATCTTTGATCAAACTCCCAAATGGGTTTGGTGACCTTTTGCTTTATCTCCTTCAGTTTTGTGATACATTGTGACTCCGACTTAGGTTTCTTAAAATCTGCAACCAACACGTTCTTGATCTCATTTAGTGGCTTAGGCTACGCAAGTCCTTGGACAATCTTCATGTACCATCTTAATGCGCGATCCCTCAGTGTGGTGCTAAACTGGTTTCTTTTAACAGCTTCGTCGATAATGTTTTTAATGTTTCATATGGCCTCACATAGGAACCAGTGTTGATCAGGATCTTTAGATCCATCTCTAAATATAGGGAGCCTCATCTCATCTGCCATGGAGCTGCCTAGGTTTCTTGTCTAAGTAGACACTGAACTTCTTGTAATGGTACTCTGCAGACTGGTGATTCTGACTATTCTGATGGTTTAATGTTTCTGAAATAATAGGGGGGTCGTTATTACTTACTTCAATAGTTTGCACAGTTCTTGAGGTTTCTGGATCTCTTTGGAGAAGTCCTTCATATTCCCTTTCTTCTGTTCCAGTGGGTTCTGAATGTTCTTCGTCTGCCAGATCTACCTCTTCCCCATTATAGAAACCCTCTTCTTCATAGTTTTTCTTAAACAGGTTCTCAAGGTGAACCCCTCTGAATACTCTTCAACTATGTGTATGTCTAGCTTCTGTGTCACTGTCACTGTCATAGTTTTTGAACATTAGCCTTTTTCAGGTCCAGCCAATCTACTATATCTTCAAGATGTGGTTTTCATGCAAGAGCATCTTGATTCTTAACTTTAGAAAATGAAAAAATTTCCCTCTGGGTCCTTTGAAAAAGTATCTCTCATCTTGTCTATATGATTCTACTATATCAACAACAAATTCGATGATATACCCTCCAATGGTACTATCAAACCAATGATCTATGACTCTGGATACAATGTTATCAACTCTCTTAACCCTCTGGATTAGTGTCGATGTCCAAGCCATAGGAGGTCTAGATCTGATCTCAAACTATGTATTATCTAATCTAGCCAACCACTCGTGTAGCTCCTGATGGATTCCTCCAAAGAAAATCTCGTGAATGTTGGTGAAAATGTATCTTTGTAGCCAATCTTCAGTACTCAGTTTAGGGTTCTTGTTCTGGGCTTCAGCGACATCCCACTCCTAATATTCTATCCACTTTTGAATCTCTGTCTTGGATGGGAACCACCTTGACATTCCCTCACGAAGATTCTTGTCCCAACAATGGAACCATTTGTTGGCACAGGGGCAAACCCAAGGTTCACTCCGAGAGCGCACCAATAAGCCCTAGCTACTGGCCCTTTCAGCAACACCTGCGAAGCAGATGCAGTCTCACCCAAAAAATCTATGAGGGGCTTGCAAGACAGAGATGTCTACAACTAAAAGAATGTCAAGTGAATCAAGTACAAAAACAACTCCATATGCATCAACACTTATCAAACTAGATCTATCCTGCACAGTTGTAGATCTGATCTAACACAGTAATGCAATTAACTATATAACAACAATAGAGATAAGAGCATCAATCACACACACAATACAAGATATATGTGGTTTACCCTCTCTCTAGGGATACGTCCACAGAACTTCTCTTATAATATATTAAGATAAATCCTATAGTTTTGATTTGCGCTCTTAGCCAGCATATCTTCTCTCGTACTCTACCGTCCGGCGCACCTAGCTGCAAAACTTGATCCTTGCACCCAGCTGAAGATCTTACAACACGAGGGAGCTCTTTCTCTCAGCACTCCCTCTCTCACAGTATAATAATCTCTCAATCAACAATAATCAATATCAATGCCCAACAATAGTACTGACCCGACCTAGGTAAATATACAATAGTTGCAGAGTAAATAAACAATGAACAAGTGAGAAATCATACACATACACAGTACACCAGTGTTTTACGTGGAAACCCAAAGAGGGAGAAAACCACATAATGTTTTTTCTTATATGTCTTTAAGAGTTACATTCATTGGAAGCACCAACTTCCTTTGCTTTCTAGCTGCAACTGGAAGGAGGCTCCAACCCCCTAGTTTCTCAGGCTACAACCTGAGGGAAGCTCCAACTTCCCAATTATCTGGTTACAACCCCCTATGTTCTTAGGCTACAACTAGAATGTGGCTACAACCACCTATCATTTCCCCATCCAACTGCCCTGAAATATAAATTCCAAATGTAGACAACCTGCCACTATCATTGAATCAACCACTGCCACTGTCAACTTGTACCAATAACCTGTAACAACCTGTACCAATCAACCTGCACCAAACAACCTGTACCAATAAATTGAACCAACATGTACCATCCATCAACCATGCATCAATTTCACATCAACTATGTCTCATCAAGATGTACCGATATCATCAAATATACACCTCATGTATTTTCCAACTCATAAACTACTTGTCTCAACCATGTACTCAACATGTACCTCAACCATATACCAAAAACATACACCAATATAACCATAAAAAATTCATCACTCTCTCCATAAACCAAATACCATAAACCCTTACATCAAACCATGTTTCACAACCTTACCATTATGTAGCCTCAATCTAAACCAACAACTTCAAAAAAACATCACAACCAAAAGACCAATACCCATATGTCAAATACCAACAACAAAATACCAACTGTATCACTCAACAAATTTGATATATGTAGCAATACTGAACATCCAATACCATCTCAAGAGCTAAACCCTAGCTCACAAAACATACCTCAAATGATATGTGCCATATCTATCATAAATAGACCCCAACCATGTTGTTGCCACGATGTTTCTTCCACACTTTTTCTACCGCGATTTTTCTGCCGTGATTTTTCTGCCACACTTTTTCTGCCGCAATTTTTTTGTCACACTTTTTCTGCTGCACTTTTTCTGCCACACTTTTTTGCTGGGATTTTTCTATCTCACTTTTTCTGCCACACTTTTTCTGCTACACTTTTTCTACCGCGGTTTTCTTGTTGCACTTTTTCTGCAGCACTTTTCTCTATCAATAATACCTGCCCAAATAACCTTTCACAAAATAGATATTCAATGATATTCAATAGGTTCACGTGTGATTAAATGAGAGATCCTTTCCTCTTATTTATACTTTCATGTAGTATCCCACTTTCCTTATTTTAGGGAGTTCTCCATTAAATTTATTATTTAAATAATTTCTTTTGCAAAAACTTTGACTACTTTGACCTTTGGGGCTTCTAGATGACTCATGAGGGTTCTCCAACTTCACATGGACATAACTCTCTAACTATGAGGAGTTATGTGACATTCCACATACCACCAGAAGTGGCATGAAAAGAACTATCCATATAGAATAGTCTTCCCTGAAAATATATCAAAACTCATACCATTATCCATTAAACAAACTTGGGTCCATTGCCCAAACCTTTGTGCTACCATAATTATCTATTGGACTTTCTTCAAGGGTTGACATCAATGAAAACCAACCCAATTAATAAACAAAATTCTCTTGATGAATAGAACGATCATGTGCAGTAGATCCTCAGTCAATTCCTCAAGAAACCTCTCTACTTAGATCTCAACTCCATCAACCATTGAAATACCAATCAATCTAATCCATCGATCCCAAACCAAAATGTGAATTGCAGTGCCCTATAAAATATATTCTTGTAGTTCATCCACACAAAGAGTCTCCTGAATACCCCCAATCAATAGAGAAAGTAAATATCGTATCCATCCCTCAAGGAAACTCTCACCTAAATCAGTCTACAAACTACCACCTCCAGTAGTGTCAAGATCCCTTAATAACCAAGAAGATGATATACTCATGTACCTAATCCTCAACCAAGGAGACCCATCCTACCACATAGTGTACTCATCTCCATATGATCTCAAATTCCCCCAACAATGGAAGGAACCAATCATGAACATCCATGAAACTCCCATGCGCTCTAGAAGAACACCAAACCCTGCATCACATAACTCTGATGGTGCCATACCATGTATCTCGATGCCTAATAAACTATAAACCTATGATATAATTGTATCAATAGATATGATGTCATGTCCATGATCTCTAAACTCGACCTCCCTGCCAACCTACACTGCTACCTGCGATGTCATATACTCCGAAAATATGCCTATGATGTAATCCCTACTACATAACTCTAGTACACCAGGGTCGAGAGAGGCTAGCATACTCTCCCAACTCAGCCCTGAAACAAGGGTGGATAAGGAATCATTCCCTGACTCGTGATGTTGACATACAAAGCATGCCCCATATGCCTCATGACACCATCCTCTAGATCCTCCCAGGAGAATATCTCTCTAATATGCTGGTGAGTCTTGAAATGTCCAAGTTGTTTGACCATAGGTACATCATGTACGGTCCTCAAGATCTTTGTTGCTACCTACTGCGACCATACATCCTACCAATTGACCTCATAGTCCTCATCGAAAGAATTTGTCCTACTATGCTCCCCATCCTCATCCCAATGAGACTTTGAACCTATATCAACCTATGAAATATCCTCTGTCCCACTGCTGAGGATACTCTCCATCAGCCCAAGGCCTCATATGACTATCTCGGATGAACCTCCCCTATCCTGCTACATGTAATGGAGTATCCAATGTCAAGAGGTCTTTGTCTAATAACTCGCCATGTCTCATGCAACTGGATATCTTCCCTAATGTTGTTGTATAAAATGAAAGTATCAGTGAATGATAACATAAATACCTGCAACTATATCATGTAGGACTAGGAAGTATCATATGATTTGGTCAATCCCAAAGGCTTGACCAAAAACTCATCCATCTACATCCAAGGTGAATAGTTTCTTGGAATCCACACTAAGCTCATACCATTGTGTACAACATTAGGTGATTCCACATACTAATGGTCCTCCTGGATTCCCATGTACACCTCTTCCTGCTCCTTTGGAATATCGCTCATCAATATATGCCCCTGTATACCCATGTAATCTTATGTATCCTCCTGCATCATCATTTATCCTGAGTGTACTGCTAAGTCAACCTCTACATGGATGTCAACTAATCATGGAACCAAAATGGGTGTGTCCTTATATTTTCCCCTGCCTCTGGAATCCCCATGTGTATGTGTAGGACCAATTGTCTCAGAGCTCCTCATGAACGATGGTCCATGTGACACATGAACATCCTCAAGAATCCCCTAGTCACATCTCTCCATAATCATCAGTGGTCCTAGGTATCCCTCACACTCCTTCATCAACTGGAACTCCTCTATCGAACCACTAACATCCTCTAGCGATGTAGCAACAATATATACCTGATCTTTGTTGAGATAGGTGTAGTGGATCTATGACTGGCCTCCTCAAGGAGATCCTCTAATATTGTTGTGGGTGGGAAATTCCTCCTACAGAGTTTTATCATGCATGTAGAAAATGATCATTTAAAGGCCTCTACTTTTTTCTATTCTCCCAACACAAAACCCCACATTCATGCAATACAAAGGTGCAAACAAGATTAGGTAACTCTACCTTAAATCCTTTGTTTGATGTCGATCCCTTCGCTTTCACTCGCTCCTTGACTGAAAGCCTCCTCCCAAAGCTGACCTGCATTCACACATGGATAAACAGAGAGCTGAAAACATGCATTTCATATACTAATTGTTGGGTTAGATGTGGAAATATCATAAAATAAATACACAATTTGAACACATGATATGGTGGGACGAAAAAAGTATTCCTTTTTGTATTGATATTCAAAAGAGTAAACTTTACAATATGTGGTTGACACTGCTCCTCGAATCTGGTCTTGGGCTCCTCTTCAACTGTGCTACAACTGCTTCTGTCTATGCTTCTCTTCACACAATAGTTGCAAAAGGTTGAGGCTAGGGGAATGTTAATTCGGGTAGAGTTTCTTTACTATGATTTTCCTCCTTTCAAATGGGACCCCTAACCCTTCTTTTATAGGCTAGAAGGAGCTAGGTATTTGGTCGAGTGACTGGCCATGCATGGTCGAAAGGTTTAGTTAACTTACCTAGAATTATGTGTTCCATCAACAACTTTCCATTTTTCGTGATTTTGTAGGTACACACAGGCTATAGTGGGTAAGCTAGAGTGTACACACTGGCTGTAGTGGAGCAGGGCATGTGGGCCTTTAAATTTTTTTTTTTTAAGAAGAGTTGTTCAGTACTGGCTTGGAAAAGAAGGAATATGAGATGGTCTGATGCCAGGTAAGAATGTCTAGTGCAAATTAGGGTTATAACAGAGGCCCCCTAATGTGTGAGGTCAGAAGAGCATCTGATGGCCGAAATACATTATTGATCTTTATCAACGTACCAAACCAGTGAGCCCAGGGACCAAGATTCGGGAGGTTCCATCTACAAAATAACAATTGTCTCACCTTATAGTCTCTTAGCCTATTCAACCATTGGTTGAGAAAGTGGTCACGTCGATGCAGTCATCGGCTAATCCCACTCCTATTTTGAGGGGTGAGGTACCTTTAGACCTTGTAGTCTCTCAACTTATTCAACCATTGGTTGAGAAAGTGGTCATGCCGATGTAGTCATCGGTTGATCCCATTCCTCTTTTGGGGGGTGAGGTGCCTTTAGACCATGTAGTCCCACAACCTATTCAGCCATTGGTTGCGAAAGTGGTCACACCAATGTATTCATCGGATGATCCCACTCTTCTTTTGGGGAGTGACATGTCTACCGACTATGTTTTTAGCATTTCCGGTTCAATACTTTCAGAACAAGGGGCCATTCCTCTCGTTCCGAGCACACCCCCTCCAAGCCCTAGGATGGTTTCCTTTGATTGGAATGATCTTGTTGAGCCTCGTCTTCCTTCTTCTGCAACTTTTCAAATAAGGGTTGAAGTTAATTCAACAAGCATTTATTGATGTATCATGGATGAAGGATCCTCTACAAGTATTTTATCCTCCTCGGTTTGAAAAGTCTTGGGATTTCCCAAGCTTGTGTATTCTTCGCATGATCTGTTGGATTTTGACAGACGTCCTAGTGAATATTTGGGGGTTCTTTCTCAGTTACCTATGTGGTTAGGTGGGAATACTATCCTTGTTGACATTATAGTGGTGCAAGGCCTGTTAGATTTCAATATGCTTCTCGGGCATGATTGTGTATATTCTATGAACGCTATGGTGTATACGCTTTTCCGGGTGATGCATTTCCCTCACAATGGAAGCATTGTCACTATCGACCAGCTGGCATCTGATAATAACCACCCTAATTTGATGTTAGTTCAGACTACCCCTTTATATGTTCCTAGTGTTCGAGTAGACTCTACCTCGCCATGGGTTAATTATGTGGCGTCTTATCCTCGATGTTCAATTGCCTCTAAGAAGGAACCTGTACAATCATGTTTTCCTTCTCGAGACTTGGAATCAGCAATTGATCCATTGGTTTATCCAATGGGGGCATGGGAGCCCTCACTTCCTCCTCTTGGTCCAAGTGAGCTTGAGTATCCTTATGAGTCTGATCTCGTTGTTTTTAGATCCTCAAGCCCTCGTGCTTGTGATTCTTCGCTGATAGACTCTGCCAGTCCTGGCCAGAACCTCCATCATCATCTGGAGTAGGGTCACTTTACTTCACCCTTTGGGACTGTCGACCCTCGTTCGCGTGATTTCTCAGATTTTGAATTGCCTTCAGATGAGGCTATCCTTGAAGCCATGACTACGGTTTATATACCATGGGATGACTTACACCGTGGTTTGTGTTTTCTTCCCTTTTGGGAGAAGTTCCAAGTTGACTATCGAAGAGACTCTTAGTCTGAGCCTAGTAGTGGGCTCTACCTGAACCAGTTTCATACATGAGTCATAGCCCCCACGGGTCTTCTTTTAAGCCCTTTTTAGGCCCTATACAACATGAAAAGATTATCGAGCGATCTTGTTGTCTTTCATGCTCGTTAAACTGAAATTTGAAGGCACGTCTGTCTAGCAGTAGTTTACCCCTTTTTCGGTCTGGATGGTCAACTGTACAAACAAAGGTATACTCTAGGAACCTCAGTTCTCTAGAAGAGTATTCTCAGGTATAATTTTAACCCTTTTTCGGGCCCAAGGGACTAAATTTACAAAAAAGGAACCCCCACGAAGTCCATAGTTAAGCTCTTTTCAGACTCCCTAAAATTGAAAAGATTGTCGAGTGACCTTATTCTTTCACACTCGTTAAAATGGTCTAGAAGAACATCCCTGACGGAGTCCATAGTTAATCTTTTTTCAAACTCCTTAAAAATGAAAAAATTGTCGAGTGATCTTGTCTTTATCACACTCGTTAAAATGGTTTTGAATAGGCATCCGGTCGGTGCTAGTTTACCCCTTTTTCGAACCGACTAGACTATCTTCGAAAAATGTACCCCCGTGGAGTCTCCTTTTAGGCTTTTTCAGACTCTCAAAATATGAAAAAACGTCGAGCTTACCTTCTCTGGGCTTGTTAAACTTACATCGAAGGACGTTACCATTGTGTGTTTTACTAACCGCATTTGCATACCTGCGCCTTTGGCCTAATGTCAGATCCATGTTTCTCTCAACTGAACCATCTGAAGTATTCCTTATACGCAAGCCCTATAGCACTTTGCCTCTGTGTCTTGACACCTTTGGACCCTGGAGGATTTTTCCCGAGTGTTCTTTTCCTGCTATGACCCTTTTCCCTAAGCATCCCTGTGTTATGTGTGCTTGGAACTATTATGTTTGCGACACTCGATCCTCCTTTGTAACATAGCATTCTTTTATTCTTTTTCAAGCTTTCCAAAATTATTGAAAAAGACAAAAAAAAAAAAAATTGTTAGGGTCCTAACCCACACATAGGTAGATCAATATATTTGGATGTAATAAAGGTCAATATTAATAAGGCCTTTCAATAAAATAGAATAGGGCAGATGTAATAAGACCTAATAGAAGCTTCCGCTTCTAGAAGGATCTTCCTCTAGATGCTCCTCTTGATAGACATATTTAGTATAAATAAGGGTCGAGGATATGAAAACCCTAGCTTGGAGATTATTGTAATAGAGCGCTGCTCGATTGGAGGTTTCCCCCTCGAAGAGGCCTGTGAACATTGCTTTCTGAATCAAAGTAATATTTTTGTTGTTGTTCTTATATCATTTATGTGTTATTGTGGAGATTATGCTAGATATATTACTGTTATTCTACCATTTCTACCATTTTATTTATGTTTTGCATATTTATTATATCTGGTATCTTGCAAGTGGTATCAGAGCACTTTCCTTGGCAGAAATTGTGGGAATTTTTTTTTCAGGGTAGAGACATATTCCAGCGTCTTTAAGCCACAGAGATCTGTCGTTACGCACATAAACCCGAAGTTGAGGGATTCATACACACAGGAAATACAAGTGGTTCTTAAGCGCACATCTGTTGGCCACCCTTGTAACCCCTGTTGGTACCCCTTCGAGTGGTAGCGCATCAGACAACACCTATGTATAGATCGACCTAGATTTCCTGAAGCCCTCTTTAGATAAACCTATCGATCATCAGACTACTATAGTGTCACCGAGAAAATCACTCGGGAAGATACTCTCTAGTACCTAGGTAGTTGGGTAGTACGACTAAGGGTACGGTCTATCCTCCTTAGTTAGTGCCGTGAGATATTGGGCCGAGTACTACTGCTGGACCCCGCACGTATATCAGAGAGATATAGCACAGGGAAAATCCTTTTCTATAGAACCCTTGAATACCTAACCCTTGGGGGACAGAAACATAAACAAATTAAAATAGACTAGATCTATTGCCGCGCAACTGTGTTCGAGTTGCCAAGTAAATACACATTTCTTTTTGGTTAAGCATTTGGGGATTTCATCACTGCAGTATTCTTCAGACTGGAGTATTCACCATTATTTGAGACCTATTCCATTGGATTCATATCTCTGCCCTTATCACATTCATCCATTTCATTTTTTGGAAAAATATTTGACCCTGCCCGCCCCTTTTCAGTTCACCCATCCTTATGGCCCATACCCGTAGCCAAGATCTGGAAACTCACTTCAACACCTTGCAATCTGGTTTCCTCGAGACCCAAAAAGAAGTGAAACAACTCAGTTCTACTGTTGCCTCCATCGACTCATCCATCAATACAACCATAAATACAACCATGCAGTCCTCAATGGAGGAAGTCAAACAAGAACTGACCACCCAGCTTGAATTTGTATTTGCATCCCTCTGCACCAAACTGAAGATCCCTACAGATGACCATTTCTCTGAAGCACCTCCAAATACCAAAGGCGAACATTCCTCCCATTCACATACCCTTCAGCACCATCAATTTCAACATAACATACGCCTTCCGCGGGTGGATATGACCAAATTTGATGGCTCAGACCCCACTGGTTGGGTAACCCAAATGGAACATTATTTCTCTTTATACGGCATAACAGATGACTTGGCCAAACTCCAGTATGGTGTTCTCCATCTAGATTAAGAACGTTGGCAATGGTGGCAATGGAGAAAAACTTCCCATCAAGGGTATATTGCTTGGACCCAATTTGTGACTAAGATTTATGAATGCTTTGACATGGACACCAACCATTTGGGTTGTTTGACAAAGTTGAAACAATCTGGAACCGTAGAAGACTTCATAGCTGCCTTTGAGCGCCTGGCTTTTCGAATAGAGGGCATGACTGATGCTTTCTTTCGAGAGTGTTTTATCAGTGGCCTCAAGGAGGATATTTGGGCCCATGTCCTCATGGCTCGACCCTCGACTTGGGTGGAGGCTACTAAAAAATATAAAGAAGCACAATAGGTTGTATCATCTCAAAACCGAAAACCCTCCTTTATCCCTTGCCCTAAACCCGTCACTCCCACTACTCCCTCCACCCCATTAAAGATCCAAAAATTGACCAGGGCTAAAATGGATGAACGCCAACTCAAAGGCCTTTGTTATAATTGTGATGACGAATATTTCTTGGGCCACAAGTGTAAGGAACAAAATATTTTTATGTCCATCTCTGAGGATATTTCAGAAGAGGATGTTGAAACTCCCCTTGTGCCTGAGTCACCCGAAATCACTAACATAACCCCTCCCTCAGACCCTCCCGATGTAGAACCCGCCATTTCTCTCAATGCTCTCAGTGTCTTTTCCACTCCCCAAACCCTCAAGTTAATCGGTTACATCAAGCATCGAAAAGTCATCATTTTGGTTGATAGTGGAAGCACCCATAATTTTATTCATCGCCGCATTGCCCAATAAACTCATTGCTACATCCATGTTGTCAACAATTTCCAAATCATGATTGCCAATGGTGGTTCCATGAAATGTGGAGGGCACTGTGAAAATGTGCATCTCCAAATCGGTGACTACCACCTAAAATCCCATATGTTTGCTATCGACATGGGTGGTTGTGACATTGTGTTGGGTGTAGACTGGATAAGAACTTTGGGTCCCACTCTCATGGATTTTAAGTCATTAACCATGCAATTCGACCAAGAAGGACACTAATATAAATTACAAGGAATCACTGTTGGTTCACCTGAGGTCATTAGTTCCCATCGCATGGAAAAGTTGCTCAAAAAAGGTCATTCTGGTGTCATTGCCCAACTCCATGCCATACAAGCAACAGAGACACCCCCGATGCCACATGACCTCCAAGCTATCCTTTCTAAACATCAAATGGTATTTTCCACTCCCCAATGACTCCCTCCTTCTCGCGGTGTTCATGATCATTCCATTCCCCTTGTACCTGGAAGCCTTCCTCCCAATATCCGTCCATATCGCCACCCCTTTTCACAAAAAAATGAAATTGAGAAAATGGTCCAGGAACTCCTTAATGCAGGCGTTATCCACCCTAGTACGAGCCCTTACTCTTCTCCTGTAGTCATGGTCCTGAATAAAGAAGGTTCTTGGAGAATGTTTCTTGACTTCCGTTCCCTCAACAAACTGACCATTAAAGACAAATTTCTCATTCCTATCATTGATGACCTCCTGGATGAATTGAGTGGCACCCAGTTCTTTACTAAAATTGATCTTCACTCAGGCTATCACCAGATATGTATGAAAGAGGCAGACATTCCCAAGACAACCTTTCGCACTCATGAGGGCCACTATGAGTTTTTGGTCATGCCCTTTGGCTTGTGTAATGCCCCCTCCACCTTCCAAAGCCTTATGAATCATGTCTTCCGTCCCTTTCTCCATCATTTTTTCTTAGTTTTCTTTGATGATATCCTCATCTATAGAAAAACCTGGACAAACCATCTTACTCATGTGGATCAAGTTCTCCATCTCCTCTCCCAGCACCAACTTTTCCTGAAATAGTCTAAATGTGCTTTTGGTGCCTCCGAGGTAGAATACTTGGGTCATCTGGTTGGAAAGGATGGCGTTAGGGTGGATCTGAAAAAGATTGAAGTGATGCAAGACTGGTCGCACCCAAAGAATCTCAAAATCTTGCGTGAATTTCTGGGCTTAACAGGGTATTATCGCAAGTTTGTTAAGAACTATGGAAAGATTGCAACACCTCTCACTGCTCTCCTAAAAAAGAACTCTTTCACTTGGACTCCAGCCGCTGCTCAAGCTTTTCAAACCTTGAAGATGACCATGTGCACCACTCTGGTTTTGGCCCTTCCTGATTTCACAAAGACCTTTGTGTTGGAATGT
>SNQJ01S0010410.1:165240-179750 GCA_010110895.2 Picea sitchensis | reverse complement strand
ACTGCTCTCCTAAAAAAGAACTCTTTCACTTGGACTCCAGCCGCTGCTCAAGCTTTTCAAACCTTGAAGATGACCATGTGCACCACTCTGGTTTTGGCCCTTCCTGATTTCACAAAGACCTTTGTGTTGGAATGTGATGCCTCGGGGAAAGTAATCGACGTTGTCCTTATGCAAGAGGGTCGACCTTTGGCCTTCACCAGGAAGCAACTGTCTAAAAGGAATTTGGGCAAACCCATTTATGAAAAGGAAATGTTGGCTATTCTGCATGCCATTGATTTTTGGCGCCCTTATCTCTTGGGGAAACACTTCCAAATTAAGACCGACCATCAAAGCCTCAAGTACTTTCTGGAACAAGGCATTTCCTCCCAGGAGAAACAAAAATGGGTGACTAAGCTCTTTGGTTATGATTATGAGATCATTTACAATAAGGGAAAAGACAATGTAGTGGCAGATGCACTGTCCTGAAAATATGAAGAAGAAGGATCCCTTTTTTCTCTTTCCTTCATTGTACCCGATTGGCTCCAAGCTGTGCACCAGGAATGGCTTCAATATCCCAAAAGTTCGCATCGGATCTAGCAATTGCAAACCAAGGCTACGGCTCCCCCAGGGTACTCTTGGCTCTAGGATGAGCTTCGATACAAAGTTCATTTGTATTTAAGTAAACAATCAAAGCTTAAATCCACAGTACTTTCTAAGCTTCATGCTACACCCATAGTGGGGCACTTAGGGTTCACCAAAACATATGACAGGGTCAAACATTCTTTTTTCTGGGATGGTATGAAACAGGACATCCGTAATTTTGTCACTAAATGTGAGGTGTGTCAACGCAACAAGGGAGAAACAGTGAAATCTCTGGGCACACTACAACCGCTTCCAATTCCACCTACTATTTGGAAGGACATCTCTATGGACTTTATTACCGGCTTACCCAAATCAGGGAATAAATCAGTCATAATGGTGGTTGTGGATCACCTTTCCAAGTATTCTCATTTATGTTCTCTTCAACACCCATTTACTGCATCCACGGTGGCTCAACTTTTCATGGACTAGGTCTTCAAGCTTCATGACATGCCGCACTCTATTGTTTCTGATCGTGACCCAACTTTCACAAGCAATTTTTGGCAAGAACTGTTTAAGCTACAGGGCACCCAATTGCATCTCAGCATAGCTTATCATCCCCAGACCGATGGTCAAACAGAAGTTGTCAACAAGTGTTTGGAAACATATCTGAGGTGTTTTGCCTCTGAAAAACAACATCAGTGGGCTCAATGGATACCCCTAGCCGAATGGTGGTACAACACTTCCTACCGTACAACTACTCGCATGAATCCTTTTGAAGTGGTATATGGACAGAAGCCTCCTTCAGTTCTCTCATACTTACTGGGTACCTCGAAGGTCCAGGCGGTTGACCAAACACTTACAGTTCGAGAGGATATTCTTCGTACCCTTAAAGAGAACTTGGTCATGGAAAAGAATCACATGAAGCAACAAGCAGATCAAGGTCACTCTGAACGTCAATTTGCAAAAGGGGATCAGGTGTTTCTGCGACTGCAACCATACAAGCAAACTTCCCTTAAGGCCGATCATTGTCAAAATCTAGTGCCCAAATTTTATGGCCCTTATACATTTCTCAAGCGTGTGGGACAATTCACATATCAGTTAGCTCTGCCCAGTCATTCGAAGCTACATCCAGTTTTTCATGTTTCATTCTTAAAGAAGGTGATTGGAACTAGGTGCCAAATTCAAACCAACCTTCCCGAGTTAGCTGAAGAAGGATCCATTTGTCTATAGCCAGAAGCAGTTTTGGACCAGCGTAAGCGTCGCCTGCGTCGGAGAACCATCAAGGAAATGCTAGTCCAGTGGAAAGATACGACTCCAACAGATGCCACTTGGGAACCAGCTACCATTCTACAGCATTTTCCACATCTAAATCCTTGAGGACAAGGTTGTTTTTAAGGGGGCGGACATGTTAGGGTCCTAACCCACACACAGGTAGATCAATATATTTAGATGTAATAAAGGTCAATATTAATAAGGCCTTTCAATAAAATAGAATAAGGTGGATGTAAGAAGACCTAATAGAAGCTTCTGCTTCTAGAAGGATCTTCCTCTAGATGCTTATCTTGATAGACATATTTAGTATAAATAAGGGTTGAGGGTATGAAAACCCTAGCTTGGAGATTATTGTAACAGAGCATTGCTTGATTGGAGGTTGCCCCCTCAAAGAGGCCTGTGAACATTGCTTTCTGAATCAAAGTGTTATTTATGTTGTTGTTCTTATATCATTTATGTGTTATTGTGGAGATTATGCTGGATATATTACTATTATTCTGCCATTTCTAGCATTTTATTTATGTTCTGCATATTTATTGTATTTAGTATCTTGCACAAATATACCCCAAAAAGAGGAAGGGAAAAGTATTTTATTTTTATTAGCAACACAATGAGTCGCCCTTGGACAAATCACATCCTTTCATTTGTTCTTCAAGATCTGGGATTTAATATGACCTTAGGAAGCTATTCTCGCTACATAGCATTGTGTCCTCCTCCATTTGGTTATTCTTCCAAACATATGGAGATTTTGTGTTGCCTCCTACATCGTGAACTTATGTCAATTCCATGCTGCTTAAGTCTCATCATTTGTTGTGCTATTGTCCAAGGGAAGTTTTTACCAAGCCTAAGTCAACCTCTTTGCAGTTTGTCTCTTACCCTCATGTTCGACTATCCTGAAATTCCAATCAAGTCTTTGTTTGAAATCAATGAAGCCTTTAGCTTGATCATCAAGATCCTCTAGTCCATTCCTGACAAGCCATCGAAGACCTCTGGGTAGTGAAGTCATACATTCATATTTACACTCCTACCCGAGTTGTGAATATTTTAAAGTTGTGGCTCGAGCTCTGAAGGCCTCATCTCCAGCCATCAGGCCTTATTAGCTTGTGAAGATGGATACTATACATGCATATCTTTTTTATTTCGAGATGTAGATCCGCTGTGTATTGCTCATGACTACACTTTATATAGTTATATGACATGGATCTGCAGTGTATTTGATTGGCAGCCATGATTTTATTTCATACTGAGCATGGGTATGCCCGCCTTGGTGAGACAATTGTTATTTTGCAGATGACACCTCCCGAATTCTGGTCCCTGGGACCATTGGTTTGGTACGTTGATAAAGATCGATAATGTATTTCATCCATTAGATGCTCTTCTGACCTCACACATTAGGGGGCATATGTTATAACCCTAATTTGTACTAGACATGCTTACCTGGCATCAGGCCATCTCATATTCCTTCTTTGCCAAGCTAGTACTGAACAACCCTTCTTAAAAACATCTTTTTTAAAGGCCCATGCACCCTTCTCCACTACAGCCAGCGTGTACACTCTAGCTGACCCACTACAGCCCGCGTGTACCTACAAAAGCATGAAAAATGGAAAGTTGCTGACATAATACATAGTTTTGGGTAAGTTAACTAAACCTTTCAACCATGCATGGCCAGTCACTCGACCAAATACCTAGCTCCTCCTAGCCTATAAAAGAAGGGTTAGGGGTCCCATTTGAAAGGAGGAAAATCATAGTAAAGAAACTCTACCCGAATTAGCATTCCCCCAGCCTCAACCTTTTGCAACTATTGTGTGAAGATAAGAATAGATAGAAGCAGTTGGAGCACAGTTGAAGAGGATCCCAGGACTAGATTCGAGGAGTAGTGCCAACCACATATTGTAAAGTTTAATCTTGTGAAGATTAATACAAAAAGGAATAATTTTTTCGTCCCACCATATCATGTGTTCAAATTGTGTAATTATTTTATGATATTGTCACATCTAACCCAACAATTAGTATATGAAATGCATGTTTCCAACTCTCTATTTGTCCATGTGTGAATGCAGATCAGCTTTGGGAGGAGGCTTTCAGTCAAGGAGCGAGTGAAAGCGAAGGGATCAACATCAAACGAAGGATTTAAGGTAGAGTTACCTAATCTTGTTTGCACCTTTGTAATGCACGAATGTGGGGTTTTGTGTTGGGAGAATAGAAAAAAGTAGAGGCCTTTAAATGGTCATTTTCTACATGCATGATAAAACCCTTAGTGCTAGTTCGTAGGAGGGATTTCCCACCCACAAAAAATATGGACTCTGATTATTGAAGGTTTGTCTATGTGCCTTTCAAGAATCCCTATGTTCTTACCAACTCATGAGTGAGTCAACCCACCTCAGTCTCCTTCTTCTTTAGTGCCCCATGATACATCTCGCCAACCTCCAGAAGGTAATCTCTATCCATAAGTAGTTGTTGGTATTCATTCCTCATCACAGTCACTCTCTCACTGAGTGTATGAAAGTAATCAATGGTAAGCTCCCCATATGAACTATCATGTTCCATCGTGGCCCTCCAACAATACTCTTCCACCAACGCATGTGTATCATCAATGTGTCTAATGGATGCCATGATCATGTCCTCACCGACCCTCAATTGTCCTACCAAATTTTGTGACTCCTGAAAACTTCCCCACTAAAGTGATACCTCATGAATCCTACTACTAATGTCAAAAGTGGAATCCTCATCAGCACACTCCTCACAATCTAAGGCACCACACTACCCCCTATCCGTTGTGCTACTGAATCCCCCTGTATGCCACTTTACATCATCATATATCGTTGCCTCAATTTGAACTGCCTTGTATCTTATATGTACAGTTGTATCCTCATGTGCACTCACCTTAATAATATCATATGCACTCGTATCCCATGCATATGTGTCTATCCCAACAAATAAGGAATGCATCTTCGTCACTGTAGAGTGGTTCCAAAAGTAAGTATCCCATTGATGTGTTGGTCTCCACAACCTAATCTATCAATGGACTCCCCAAAATAGGTGACTCATTCTCCCCATACTGATAGGTGTGTATATAGCCATCTGTCTCCAAGTCATGCCTCTCCTCATGGGCTTTCAGATCCACATGTCCCTTGTGTTCAATCACTACATGAGGCTCCTCTACCACATCTGGAATTCCACTGATATCCTTATGTGTCGTGTCTAGCATAAGTGATTGAGAAGTTAAGGAATGTTTCATGATCAACTCCATAGGAGGATAATTATCTCCCATGCATGACCTCATATCAACATCTAAAGGTGGATCACCCAATCTTCAATTCCCCTCATGCTTAGGTGCTGCCATGGCTAAATCCTCACAAGTATCACCACTATGGTGAAGTGTTGAGTCCTCAATATTGTCTGATCGGGAAATTAAAGCACATGCACTATCATCCTATCTATCCAACTATACATCAGATGCGCAAGAGTCACTGGCCTTATGGGACTACTCTAATGACGCATCTAAGGCTGCATCCTCATACACATCCTCATCATCATTGTCGTAGTGAACCTCAATGTAATGCACTCTTCCCTTGCCCCTGCATTTGTGATCTGGCTCCCAAGGAGTTTTTCAACTATAGCAAAGTTCCTTGCTTCTAATGGTTGTAGGCTCAATCTATGTTCCCTTCAATCCAATAGCATGTGGTGATGAATCCATGGCTCTTCTTTCCTCTGCTTTTCTTCTCCAATAATTGACTTCTGCAATATCATCTTTACTCCACCTAGGATATTTTGATGGATACAAACTATTGGAATGTTACTTGAGCCCTGAATGTCTCACTAAGAGATTTATATTCCATATCACAATACATAATCTCCTCTAAAATATCCATTTCTCCTTCATGAATAACCTCACATTGGGAGGAATCTTCACTCTGATACCACTATAATGTTCCCAAGCGGATTTGCTTGGAACATTTGAAGTTTGTGTTTTCTGGTTGTGGTATTTTTTCAAACAGTTTGTTGATTTGTCTTCTTAAGGTGTGATAATGTTCTTTTGTTTAGTGTTTTGCAACAAATGGTTGTTCATATGAAATAATTGACAAGTAACAATAACATACAAGTAGGAATAACACACATAATGGCCATAAACTCATATTTGAATTTATTTATTAAAGATGGCTAGCCTCCATACAATAGTAGAGTAGATCTGGAACATAGATAGAAGAATAATAATGTGCTCAATCTGCCTCTAATATACAATAAAAATAAGATATATTCGCTCCCAATATCCCTCCTAGGATGTATGAAGAAGATATTTTAGATCAATCTATTTCCCTTGTTGAATACTAAGATTCCTCTGCTAAAGTTGTGCCCTCACTGGATGTAGACTCCAAAAGAATTACCCCCTGTTCAGATATAGCTCTCAAACCCCAAAGAAATGCTACCATCTTGTGATAGAGGTGATGCCTCATACATATGAGAATCCTCCTTTTTTATATATGGAAAATGAAACCCCAAAGCACTAGATCTCTAACCCAGGTTGCACCCTCCTTGAGGAAACTCACCGAACTCTGTAAAATAATAATTTTGGAGGACAAGAAACCCCCACAAGTTCCTAGAGAGTCACCTTGATGATGGTCAGTAATTTCCAATCAATATATGGACCAAACACAAGCTCCCAAGTACAAATCGAACTTTCTTAGCTAACTAGTGTGCCTTCTCTGCAATAAAACCCTCTATGTTGTGTCCTTTTGCATTGTCTGATGGATGGAATGGAACTAAAGTGAGATAGAATTACGAGGGAGGAATATTTCACCTCCTTGTACAATGTTGGACTAGAAATAGATGGATCTTTCACTTCCTTTCTGATCTCTAAGGTTTATTTAGTAAAGACCCTCAAACCCCCCAAGTACCATGGGATTTCTATATAAGAAGCCAGACATCAAAATATCAATCAACATAATGAGAGAATAGAAGCCCCTATCTCTCTTTTATACCTACTTTCACCTTTTACCATTCAAGTGACTTTTAATTCATCGTTTAATATTTATTCATAAATCACTTTATTAATTTAATAGCCCTTTTTACTCTAAAAAGTGATTAATTCACCCTTATAACTTCTCCTGCCACTGAAAGTCACTTTTAATCATCCTATCCTCTAGATATTTTCATCCTGATTCCAACAATCTATTACACTAAGGTGTTTCTCCAAGAAACAAGCTCCAAATAACACCTTTAATGTAATTAATTAAAACATGCTCAATAATAACCCAAAATTACAGAAATCGTCGGAATGCAACGAAACCAAGGAAAAGTTGTGCAGAATGGATCCTAATGATGGAATATGATGAATGATGTAAGTTGGGCCCCAAAAAATTCCTCAAAATTGTATGATCTCCCTACCACCCCCAATTGGATAATATGGTAAGCCTCCCAAACTGCAGCATAAGGGAATCCGAAAATGGGGACATTACAATCACAGACCTTAGTCCTTCATAGTGCAACTTGAGAACAAGAAAGAGCCCAAGAAAATTCCTTAGACTTCTCTTGCACACTAGAAATATACCCCAACACCTTTAGCACACCTTATATCACTTCTTCCCACCTCAAACTTGATCTCTTTCTTGGTTTCTCTCCAAATGAAAAAATCTATCTTGTATTTATAGTAATTTTGTCTCCACTTTCAGGGCCGATCGGTAAAGACTAGTTTATTCTACCTCAATTTTCTAGCTAGGTTGTCATATAGAGAAATTAATATCTCCTCATTCCTAGGGATTTATAGGGAATTCTAGATAACATTGGTAAGGTCTAGGAATAATCTTTCCAACCATATAACTTGTGCTCCCATTTGAGATAGGTATGTAGGTTAAAAATTCCTTGAAAAATGGGGTATCGAAAATGATCATTAAAAATACAAAAGTAATAATTTCAACAATATCCATCTTGGAACCTTTATCTTGGACATTTGTAGACTCCCCATGTCCTTGACATCAATGACAACAATATTTCCAACAATCTCCCCCTTTGTCATTGATGGAAACCCTTAGTCACTTATGTAACACTCCCTCTGTCTACAACTCTCCTAATGTTTGCAATTCTTCCTCTGTTTGCAACTTCTCCTCCTTTGACATCAATGAAAAAAGGATTTTCCCGATGAGCTTGTTCTTCACTTCAATCACTCCAATGTGTAATTAAAAGTATATCTCTAACTAATCATTATCCAAGTTGTCTCTGCTACAAGTATCCAACACCGATCCTTCTATTTGATTCTTTTTATTTATCAAACCTTGCACTCCAAAGTCATGACATTGATTTTCTGAATGGGGTGAAGCTTTAGTATTGACTTTATTTGAATATGTTTCTACCTCCACATTCCTTTTTTATAAGGACCAATCATATGACTTCTCTTGTCCAAAATAGTATTATAAACTTGAATTTCCATTTTCACAAGGAAATGTCCCAACCTTTCCTTTTCTTGAAATGGGGTGTACATGTTTCAAGTGATAATGAGAACAATGAATCTCCTTGCCATCTTAATCTAGCTTATCACATCCTTTCTCATAACAAACAATTTCATCTCTCTTTGTTTCTTGCTTTTGATTTCTTTTCCAAACCTTTGAGTATTCTTCGCTATCCTTGGTAAGAACATCTTCTTCCTTGTTTTGTTTAGGAGGCTTGACTATATTGCTTCTACAGTAATGTGCTATGTGTCCATAGTTATTGCACTTATAACAGTCAATATTGTAATCAAGTAGGGGGGGAAATGAATTGTAGTTTCAGTTAGCAAACGCATGATAACTTTTGGTTTTGTTGCTCACATAATTATCCTTTGAGGTCTTATAATAACCTCTATTTATATCTCTCACATGATCACTTCTTGCATAAGCTCTACAATCTATTTCCTTATGACCAAAATCAATTTTATTGCAAGAAAAACAATAGACAAGAAATATATTTTGGTACCGGTTTGTGAAAGGCCTTCTTGGTGGAACAACTCTTCTAAACTCATTCTTGCTATTCTTGTGAGAAGACTCAGGTTTCTTTTGGTCATCGTTGCCTTTCCTACTACTTCTTAATTGTTTATGGAGCCTTTGAGAATATTGGCATAACTTTTAGAATTTTCTTCATTTCCCTTTCTTATGGATTTGTGACCTTAATTCTTGCATCTCCCTCGTGGGTCTTTTGTTTTTCATCATAGCCAAGACATGTCTTGATGAATGGTGACCTTTGGAAACTGAGAATATTATCTAAGATTTCAATACTCTTTCCAAACTTCAATCTTCTATACAACTGATCTGTTATTTTCTCTAGTTCCTTTCTTAAGGAAATGATTTCATCCTCTAGATTCTTTCAATTTTCTTCCTTTTGTTTTAGCTAGATTTTAACCACTTTTTCTATCCTCTTTTATTTTTCTAATTGAGTCTTCAGAATGATAATTGTCTTCTTTATTTTTTCAATATCACTATCCTCCTCTTCATATTTCTGCAATTGCTCTTTCTACTTCTTTTTCTTAAGCTTGTCTATTTTTTCTAAGGCATTGACAAGTTTTGCTTCAAGATCTTCTTCTTCTAAATATGGTTTTTCTTTGTTATTATCTTCATTTCTTAATCAACAAGATTTATTTCCATGATGTTAGAGAGAGATTATTATTCATCATCTCTATCTTCCCTTTATTCATATGGACACTTATTAGCAAAATGTCCTTTTCTACCTCACTTAAATCATTTGAAGGGTAGCTTACCTTTGTATTTTCCAGGTCCTCATTTTAGATTTTTCACAAATTGTTTTTATTCTATCCACAATTCACAGTTGGAACAATCACTATATCTCTCTTCATAAATGATTTGTAGCTTGTCCCAAATCTTTTTAGTTGATGTACACTTGATTACCTTGACAATCTCAAAATCTAATAGGCCACTCAAGATGACATCTATTGTTTTTGCATTTTTTTCACTTGACTCCTTCCCAACTTCATCTCTATAACATGTTGTGAATGATTCCCGAATACTAAACTCAAGAGCCTGCAAATATATCTTCATTCTTATACTCCATGATACATATTTTTTTCCATCAAACAAATAAGCTCTATTTGTAGGGATACCTTCCTTACAATCCATATATACTCAAGATTTTCCTTCTAGTGGTTAAATTGTTTCTGAAGGAACCTGCTCTGATACCAATTGTTGAACTTATGCTTATACTGAGAGGGGCGAGGGGGTGAATCAATGTAAGATATTTTTTACTTTGTTTAACCATTCATCAATCATTCATTAGCTAAGAAAAAATAATCGCATATGAACTCAAATCACAATGCACAGAGTTTAACATGGAAACCAAATTGGGAGAAAACTATAAAACTTATCTTTATAAATGTTTGTAGGAACCAACCTACTGTTACAAATATTGTAGGAACCAACTTACTAGAGAAACCAATCTCCTTAACTGAGCACCAACTCAACAAGATGTAGGCACCAACCTACTAGAGACACCAATCTCCTCAACTGAGCACCAACTCAATAGGATACGTGTAGACACCAATCAAATGTATTCATACACATGGTACTTTTGACTTCACATGTATGCTTCATAGACAATCCTTCAAATCCTAGTAAGCCTCATAACGTCATTCCCATATTGTAATCATTGATGAAAACATCCAATGATGACAACATTCAATGACAAAAACATCCACTAATGGAAACATCCACTAATGGAAACATCCACTAACAGAAACATCACAACCTCAAAACAGTGCACACGATAACATCACAAACCTTCAATCCTTCATATTGCACCTTGAGAACAACAAATAACCCAAGAAAATCCCTTAGACTTCTCTTGTACACCATAAATACACCTTTAGCGCACATCAGATCACTTATGTGCACCTAAAACTTGATATATTGCTTGGTTTCTGTATAAATATGAAAATCTATCATGTATTTATAGTAATTTTTTCCCCACTTTCAGGGACAACCTATAAAGACTCGTTGAGTCTACCTCAATTTTCTGGCTAGGTTGTTAGACAGAAAAAATTATATCTCCTCATTCCTAGGGATTTAGAGGGAATTCCATATACCATTAGAAAGGTCTCAGAATAATATTTCTAACCATACAACTTGTGCTCCCATTGAGATAGGTATGTAGGGTAACAATTCCCTCAAATATGGGGTATATAAATTGATCATTAAAAATCCAAAAGTAATACTTTCAACAATCTCCATCTTGCAATTTTTATCTTGGACATATGTAGGATTGTAATATTTATCTTTGACATATGTAGGATCCCCCTATATTTTACATTAATGAAACCAATATTCCCAACGGGCATCACATCTCTCCTCAAGAAAACTTGAAGGCTCATTTACAAAAAAAAATAAAAAAATGCAATATGACTAGCATATCTCCTAATTTCACTTAATGGTAGATCCATCATCTCTTATCACAAGAGAAACTAATCAAAACCTCTCACACATATAAGTGCTTATTTCAAGCAACCTAGGGTTTCACACCCAACAACCTCAAAAAAGGTTAAGAACCTCTCCTAGGTATTTTTCAACTGAAATACAAGCTCCCTCTTACACCTAGACTGATATCGCCACAAAATCTCTAATACCATGTAGAAATTTCTATGGGATTTTACTCTCAATCCAAAACAAAAAAAAATCCTCTTAACTAGAGGTTTCTTAGATATTAACCCTATGAATTTTTAGCCTTAGGGTTGCTATAAAATATAAATAAAACAAAAATGGCGTCGAATAATATTTCAATCTTTAACAACCCCAAACTTCTAGAAAACCTAAGAGAAAATATACCAAAGTGTTCTAATAAGATTCATCCCTCTAGGGAAATATTATCATGCATAAACTATATATAAAAAACATGTATGTATAGTAGTAAATACAACAAAAAACCACCATAACCACCATAACCACCTTATCTTCTTCAATTATGATGTTAAATCACTTAACATAACCACCATAAACTTATGTCAAATCAACAAGACATATATAATTGGAAATTACAAACCATAAATGTAGATAGTTGAAAATAAAATATGCAATTCACACAAGTATTGGATAGTTCAAAACTTCATTAATATGCATAAGATGAAGTCCATATACATACCATGGCCTTATCACAATGATAGTACAATGCATTAGCTCTCCAAAACCCTATCCAAGGAAAACCAATAAAAACCCTAGCTCAACGAAGGAGCTCCAACAAGCATGAATCACTCAAGCAAGTCCTCCAAGGCAGGATGTTTCCTCCTCTTCTTCTTCACCAAGTGAAACATGGGGTTTCATCTCAAAAACCTAATATTTGAATCTCCAAGGGATGAAACCCCAACCCTAGTCTTCAAGATACTCCAATAAGATCAAAAAATCCTAGCAAATCCAAGAGAGAGAGAGAGAGAGAGATCAAGCACAAATGAAGATATAAGAGAGGGAGGATGACCAATGCACTCTTATAGTCACATCTCTAACACAAGATGAACACGAATGAATTGAATGATCATCAACAACTTCTTCATAAGAGTAAACCCTATTATCTCACAAGGATCAAGCTCAAAACCAAGACGTCCTCTCTAGACTTGAGAACTCCTCCCAATATTTCCTCATGAACACTAACAACTTCCTACAAGAATACGAATACAAAGAAAAAATTAAAAAAATGATTATGATTGAAATGTCTCTATATTTCCTTTATCTATATGAGAGGTAAGGGAGGCCAATATTACATATGTGGTCCAATTCCCTTATAATAAACCTACAATAACAAATGTAGGCACACACATGTGATGTGATACACTCCAAGGGTACACATGTCAAGTTCCAAGGCGATGTCATACACAATAAGGGATACAAGATGATGTATCTACAAAAGGTGTGTCAATTCTCCTATGCCACAAGCCCACTTTAACTTTATTTCTCCTCCTAATCCATGTACTCCACTGTGTCCACTTACCTTGTATAAAAAGTATCACAAACTAGGTGTCTCCAAGACAATTTCAAGCCTCCATACAAGAATCCAAGATACCCTTGTTGTTTAGGGATTGATTCCCACCTCCAATATGCACAATGCTCTTGCTCCTAAGTAGGATTTTCTCTAAGAAAGAAAACATCTCCATGTGGCCCATTATCATAGGATTTGTAGTTATGCAAAGCCCAACACAAGACCCAAAATATTGTGTAACTATGGAAGATCCTACCACTATCACCTTGGTAAGAACTTCCCTCATTTTAGTGATGGAAGAGGTCCACCACAAGGGAGGCTTCCCTGATGACCTCAAGGTATCAAAGTAGCAAGTATAGTAGCACGACATACCACCCTCTCTCTTGATCACCAAAATAGTGTACTAGGTCAAGGTAGTAGAAGAGGTATAGAGTTGTTTGAGTACCTGCCTGGAACAAGAACAATTTACACCATATATATGATTATTTCCAAGTCCAAACATGCAATCAATACCTCTTTAAAACACTAGAAAAGGTAAGTTGCAGTGGTTGTTATAAATTTTTAACATTAAACTATGATATAACAACAATGAATTATTTATAATAGCAACAACAATTAGTGCTAAAAAATGCAACAATTGACCATGAAAACTTAGCACACATATACTAGAATATTATCCAACTGTTAGATGCACTTCCTAAATAATTTAGGCCACCTTTACAAGAGTGTATGCAACAAATTATATTGTTATCAGATGGTTGTAGAAAACTTTTGTAACAATAGAAAATATGTTTTTCAAACAATCCACCAAGAGAATTCTTTAAAACCAATGCCTTTTAAGGGTTATGGAGTCTTACAACAAAAAGTGTAACTAATATTGAAACTTGATCTAGTTGCAACCAAGAGGTAGGATTCAAACCCTAAGGTGCAAGAACATTTGGGCCTTAGGTTTTGAATCTTGAGGAGAAGGAATTCTAGGGTGCAAACACATTTGGGCCCTACATACCTTTTCTCCCTTCTTGTAGCTTCAACTAGGTCAAAATCAAAAGTATAGGGATAAAATATTAAAGTGATAACACTTTAGGAATTTAGGGTTCTAACCCTAGCAAGGACTCTTTCAAAACTTTTGGACAAAAATATCCTTGTAAGAGAAAGGAACACCTATGTTCCTCTCTTAGGGTTTCACTAAGAAATATGTCTAGCATAAAATATAAAATTTATCATGAAGCATTAATACAATAAGAATAATTTGCTGAAAATTCACTTACTTCATCCAAGAAACCATGAGACAAAACCCTAATTACATCGTCAAGACATCTGTTATTGTAGCGTTTTCCATCCTCTATGCAAAAAATCCCTTGGGTAATTTTCCTAGTCTGTGGGGCTTTCATCCCATTTGTGTGGCATAATGTTATCAATACATTTTGGTGTTAGTCTTCGACGAAATTACAAAACCCAAAAACATTTAATATGATGAAAATACAAAAACATCTTAAAAATTAAAAAGTTGGTGACCTTCTTACCAATGTTTCCCCACTGTGCATCTTCAGGAAGGATGAGGTCAGGATCACCTCGAAAATCCAAGCCAGCGTATGCATAATCCTCAACCATCACAACCTGGACTTGGAGCCAATCGAAGAAACGATCGTCATATCTGACAATCGGTCCTGCCACATGCCTAGCCATGAGCTGGCACCATCGTAGCATCCGTGGCTCCCTAGGACCCGGAAACTGCCAGT
>SNQJ01S0010410.1:116445-155155 GCA_010110895.2 Picea sitchensis | reverse complement strand
CTCTCTCTCTCTCTCTCTCTCTCTCTCTCTCTCTCTTCTCCAACTGTAGCTCCGAAACTTGTCTCTCAAATGAACAAGTGAGTGTGTGTCTAAGTGAGGCGTTCGCCTCCTTATTTATACAATTCTAGGACATGTGGAAGTGTATCTTCATTGGCAGGGCCAACTTCTCAATCTGGGTGGTTATAACCACCTTTAATATATTTTGGGGCCTCTTTAATATATTCTGGGTCCGACTTCTTCTTCTGCCTATTACAATTATATTTTGACCAATCCGCAAAAGGGGATTTGGTCCTTTACAATAGTCGACATGATCAATCCACAATGGGGATTGATCCAATGAATAATATATCAATAATAATTAGAATACACTTTGCAGTTACATTATTTCAAAAATTATATCGAGAATCACAAGACTACTAGCTTGGTCTGAACCCAATAGAAGAAATCAAGAAGAAGAAATGGAAGTTGTGATAAAGAACAGTGTATGGAAGACTTATGAATGGAATCATTGTGAGATGGAGGGAGAAGACTATGATGATAGCTTGTTCCAGTAACTAGATATACCTGAACCATTATATCTCCTGCAATATCCATGGGTTGCAGTTTACATCATCTGAATGTAAGGATTGTTCTCCTCAATAGAGTAATTAAACAAAGAAGCATATGTAGAGAAACCTAAAGGTTTTGAGATATACCAGAAAGAGACTCGTGTATGAATATGGAAGAAGATGTTGTATGGATTCAAACAACTTGGTGGAGAGCCTCCAATGCACAACAAAAGCGTGGTGAAAACTTTCTATAATAGAGATATTGAATCAGAATGGTTACTCAGAAGTCCAGGTTGATGGATTGTTAATCCATGACAAACTCTCATGATAATAGAAGAAGTGCCACCTGGATATGTTCTAGTTTGAGTCTTGCCACGATGTCATGAGCTAGAAAGAAACAAAAGTGTTGAATCCAACCATGATGTACTGTAATGATCAAAGCCATATGAAGCCTTCAGAGAAAAACCAGTGTTCCAGACATACTGAAGTACTTTGAGATCGAGCATTACATCCTCCATGATGAAGTCTAGAAAAGAGAAGTGGTTCTCCAATATATCTCCACGGATGAGAATATAGAAGATATTTTGGTAAATCTTTTGTCCAAGATGAAAAATCTTGCGTACTTAGAAGAACAAGTTGGAGCTCATGGAGATGACTTCCTTATTGAAAAGGGAAGAGATTACTCCCAAGTTGCGAGGGAGCCCTGATGTGCTACAGATTTATGGACAATCATTTTTCAGTTTAAAAAATGGTCCAAGATGAGTAGTTCCTTTTCAGTTCCGAAAGTGGTTTGAGATTTCTGACGGACGAGCATTTTCCAGTTCGGAAAATGGTCAAGATTAGATGGTCATTTTTGTAATGAAAATGGTTTGATAGATTTTTGATGTACCATATACAATGATTCCCCTTGTGGAGAGTGTGGGGGAATGGTCTAGGACAATCTTTCTTCTTAGAAATTACTCTTAGTAGTGGTCAAGTAGAATGGTCTGCCTCACCGGGCAATTATTCTTTCTAAGTTCACAGTTGTGAACAATTTCGAAGAATGGCTTGTTTTGGAGTTTGGTGCAGGACAGTCATTTCCTTAGGAAATGGTCCAGACAGTCATTCCCTAGGGAAAACTCATTCTCTCTTGGTTTCACTTTCTTTAGTGCTAGAGGAATGGCCCAGTTAGGTGAATGGTCCAGGTTCAACAATCAGGGATAGGCATTCCCTAGGGCATAGTCATTTTCTCCAGGTTGCACTTTGTTTAGTGTCGGAGGAATGACCCAGTTAGGTGAATGGTCCAGGCTCAGAAATCAGGACAATTATTCTTCTATGCTTGAGAAGAATAGTCCAGATAGCTCAAGGCTGATGTTTTACTTTTTGAGGGAAGATGCTCTTACAGATCTCATAGATGTGAGTGGAAGAATGGCCCAGATGACTCGGTTTGTATCATGATATTGTTTCTCTGTGCAGGTTGATATCAGATGATATGATTGCTATGGAGACTGTATGTCTCTGGATAGTAGATGTATGCTACTGTGGTGGAAGTGTTCCATTGGTTGTGACTATGTGTCACTGATTAAGTAGATGTGTGCTACTTGGTGTGGTAGTGTACCAATGGATTGTAGTTGTGTACTACTATGGATAGACACAATTGTGTTCTATTGAATGACATTGTTCTAATTTCCATGTAGACTATCATTAGTGTTGAAAATTATTATTATCTAGATGGATAGTCAGTGTGCTTGTGGACAGATATTCTCCAGGCAGAGAATGGTCTAGATAGAACAGATTGTTAGTGGACAGGTATTCTCTCTATGGAGAATGGTCCACATTGACAGATTGTTGACATGTCATGGATTAGTATTTTCCTAAGTCACAGATTATGGCCCAATTAGGAAAATGGTTCAAGACCAATATTTTCTAAGGCATATAGGTTGAGACAGATCTCTATACTTGATTAGAAAATAGTCCTAGATTGAAATTCCTATAGGAATGGTCTATGTATTCCATGGCATAGCTTTTAACATATGTTGGGATAGTCATTCTTCCAGGACATATGTCCAGATTAGAAGAATGGTCCTTGTATCACTCTATGGAGTGAGTGACTTATTCAACATCATGCCTGACTACCCAGATAAAGTATGGCTTCAAGAGATGATGCAGTTGATTCTATCAAATGATAATGATGATGGTGCTCGTGATCTAATCATGAGATAGTATGTATGACTATGATGATTCTACCGATTGAAGGGTATGTTTGTGCTCAAGAACATTTCCTTCAATACCTCCCTAGCTAGGAGGGAGTGTTGATATTATGGTATTTTCATGAGTTATTTACCTCCATGTGTAACCCTAATGATAATAGAATATTACAGGAAGAAAGAAGAAACCCTAAATCATTGAACATAACCCTAGAAGACAAGTCAACTCAAGGAAATATTTAATATTAAGTATTTAGTCTCCAAAATGAGAAGTTGGCCTAGAAAGCTTAGGAAAACAGTATAAATATAAGTAGACAGACCTCATTTGGCATACAACAACTCGAAATTTCAACTGGGAAGAAGTGCACACTGCAGAAATTGGGCAAGTGTGCAAGTCTAGGTAGTAGCTGCAGTCGCAGCTACTACAATCTGTATTCTCGGTTCAGGCTCAAAGTTTCTATTAGTTATGGTTGTACTTTCTGATCAGTCTTTCTTTGTGCATTAGCCTTGGTTGGCTATTGGTTTTCTTCCAGAATCATTCTCTATCAAGGTTAAGGTGCTCAGGGTGGCTTCAACCTATGGTTGGGTGACAATATTGTTATATTGTCTATGGTTAAACGAGCACATTTATTATTTTCTAACAGAGCCTTGGTTGATATGCGTTGGGAGGAAAATAGGGGGGTTGTTGGGATGCCATCTGTTGACATGTTGATCATCATCATCATGGTGTAGATCATATTCTCCATTGTGGGCCTCGAGACATGATCTCCTCCAGTTACCCCTAGGCATGGGAGAGTAACATATGTCTCCAACATGGGGACATGTTCTCACCATAGAGTGCATGAGAGCCTAATAATATTTGGTCATCTAAGACCTACAATCATGTGCCCAATTCAACCAACAAAGCACTTTTGAAGTTTATGTTGGTAGATGTGATCCACTGACTGTCAGTGATAATGAAAACCATGCTTGAAAAGAAAATTTTCCTTGGCTACAAATGATAAAGAAAAAATTCAATTTCCTAACATGTATTCAAAATGAGAATTCAACATGTATATATGAAAATGATAGAATACACTAGCTTGAATGCATGATGTGATGTATATATAAAACTGATAGTATACACTAGCTTGAATGCATGATGTGATGTATATATATAAATGAAATGCAAGATGCAAATGCCTACCTAGCCTACACTAATCTATGCTACATAGTCAGGTCTTGTAAGGAAAATAGGGTTTAATAATGCTTCCATTAACGAGAAACAATAGCTTCTCCCCTTAAAGTGTATCTAGGTTGAATGAGTCGAGACCAAATTCACTGACAATTCAGTAGGGTCCAGTCCACAAACTATCAAACTTCTTATGCATTCTTGGTTTCTCCCTTATTTTGTCCCATAGTAGTACTTGGTATCCTTCCTTAAAAATCCTTTCTTTTTCTTTGTGATCAAACATTCCCTTAATCTTCCCTTGGTTGCATTCCATTTGATCCAAAGACGACCTCCTAGATTCATCCAGTTCTATCAATTGGTTAATTTGTCCTTGCAAAGCCTCATCGTCGGTCATGTATTGCTATGCAAAACAGAGGATAGGAATATGGAGGTTAATGGTAAGTTTGTCTCCCAATCCATATACTAGCTCAAACAAGGTTTTTCTTGTGGAATTCTTGGTTGTGATGCGGTCTTCCCATAGAGCATGTACTTGATTTTTCTATCCCGTGCCTTCTTGTTTTCTCCAACTATCTTCTTAACAATTTTCATCAGATTCTTATTCCTTGACTCTACCAGTCCATTTCCTTGGGGATAGTAGTTAGAAGAGTGAGACAAGATTGTTATCCCCATTTTGTGGATAACTAAGGATATGACGTCTCGAGGCCCTCGAGTTGTATATATGGAGTGCTGAGAGATTACATGACCAACATTACCCCTTTGCACAGATGGAAAACCTACTCACCACCACAGATGGTCACAAGCTTACATATGGAATCCACCACACAAGTTGGCTTCCGGAAGGCAGTGGGCCTTGCTCCATGAGGTACAAGTTAGTATTATGGTGAGCATCATTTCAATACCTAAGACATTTGATTATTTTGTATCTTATATTTCTCTAGATTTCATGATATGTGCTTGGACATTATGCCTTTTTCCTTGCTTCACCTTGGTGGTTGACATTGTCCCCTATTAAGTGGTATTCTTTGGGAATGGGTTTGCTACTAGGAAATACCTTAATGAGACATCATACCATTCCCAACCATACTTACCATTTCCCATCATTATTCCCATTGGTTTCCTTATCTCTTGGGATTTTAAGGTGTATTGACCCAAGAAGGGGTTGTCCCTCATTCTATGGCAAGAAGGGGATAAAGGCCTAGAGGGGTTGATGTTGGGTAAAAGATAAAAGCCATATATGAACCTTCCAGATGCTTCGCCTAGGGATCACCCAAGAAAGCAGTAAAACACTTATCTTTGAATAAAAGGGGACCCATAATATAATAAAGAAATGATTGAAAGGTAGAATAAAGGATAGGAGGTCTCATCACGAGTCGACCTATCACATCCATGGATATCTAGTGGTATGACATTGTCATTATCTGGTCACAAAACTAGGGAAGTGACTCTTAGTTGCATGACTGAGAGAAAAGGGGTCTCATCACGAGCCAACCTTCTCATTTCCATTAGGAATTTGCGGGTGGAATTTCCACCATTTGGTCACCATGCCAGGGTAGTGACCTTCAACCTCTCCTTGTGTTATTTTGAAAGAAAATATAAAGAAAGAAAGATAAAAGGAAAATGATGGGCTTGGAAAACGTGCATTACGGACAAAGGTACCACACACCCTCTATAAAGGCACCCATGAATGAGACACTATGATCCCTAGTATGTCATGATCCCTATTCCCATTGAGTCTTGACCCCATACACCTCATACAATTTACATGGATTATATAAGGACCTCTTGGAGGCTCTCCTTGACCTAGGGAAAGACCTACCCAATAGGACACCTCGTCAACCCTCCCATACTTAAGCTTGACAAGTCGCATATTGTCTTTGAGTTTTTAATTGTTTGATATAGTAATATTTGGTGTGCATGCTTATATGTATTATTTATTGATGGGATCAACTTATCATGATGTTATGACTTGAGATCCTTGGAGGGCATGTTCATTTGTCTTTGAAGGAACTAGCTTGTGGATAGTTTTGGGAGAACAATCCTAGCTTGGGCTTCCATGGGGATACAAGCCCATAGGCTAGATGTTAGGGGCCCACATGCCAGAAGAGAGAAAGATAACTTGGACAACCTTGATGATGACTTAGACGACCTAGCCCATCCATTGCTTGCCAAATGATTTTCCTAGGAGGGGGAAAATGTCCCATTTTTTAGCATGACATCATGACTATGGGGGTTGGGGCTTGGTGGTGAGGTGCCACTCATTTGCACTTGAAAGTTTTGAGAAGAAGAGGGTATTCACCATGATGAGATCACCTATATGCTTGACACATGGCCTTAGGAGGCCCTTCCATACTTCTCCAACACCAACGACCTCCTCAAAGTGGAAAAACTTCCCCTAAAGGGGTGACATCATCCTAGATTAGGGTTTAATTTTTGCAAAAGATGAAATTTTAAGTGAATTGTTTAATATTATTGTGTTAAGGGGGAAATATTATATTTTTTGACCCCTAATCTTTTGTTTTACTCCTTATTTTGTGGGCAAACCATGTTAGCTAATTTTTGTATAAATATAGATCATACAATCTCATTTTAAAATCACAACTCTCCTCTTGTGAGAGGTTCTGGTCTGAAATTTTCAACCTCCTTATATCTTTAGCTCTTGTGCACTTGTGTATGGATATGGTTGTCAATGGTTAATGGAAGAAGTGATATGCTAGCCTTCTAAGGTTATTTCCTATCTCTTGAGATGGATTGTCTTAGCATCTCTCTTGATATTGGTATGGTTTTTACTCTCTTGCTATCATTTTATTCAAGACAAGTATTGTTATTATAGGAGCTAGGTGGGAAGTTTAAGGGCATACACCCCCACCATAGTCTTCACCATTTTTGCTTCATCTCATTTATTGACAAGGGTTTGCTAAGAGAAGTATAAGGGAATACACCCTCTTAGCTTAAACCATGGCTTAGAGAAAATTTCCTTGGGAAGTAAAAGGGCTTACACCCCCAAGGAGGTAGCTTCTATAAGCTCCTTGTGACTCCATTAACCCAATAGTAAAGGCACTAGTCATTAATTTGTTGCATTGGAGAAATAAATTATTGCATTGGGAAACATGAATTTCAGTCATTTTTTACTTCTTACAAAGTGGATTGGCTTTGTTTGTTCCTTGGGCACATCACAACCACTAGGGCATCCTCATATAAGGGATAATCATTTCTGTTGTTACAAATTTGAATCTTCAGCCATTAGGGCTGCAGAAACCCTAACATACTTGCTTTAATAACTCTCTTATCAACCATTGGTTGTTGCTTGTTGAGACCCGAAATTGACATCCCCGTTGCCCTATTATACTCTTCATCTATACCTTTTTGGCCTACCTAGAGCTTGGGTGAATGACAGGAACGCTACCATTAGCCAGTGATAAGGTCATAAGGTAAAGTATGGTTAATTCATGCATTTTGTGGTTTATAGAGTTAAGGAATTAAATATTTCATGTACTAATGCTTCAATTTACCATGTATAAATCTTTGACCTCTAGATATATACTTGCTTTTAATAACTCTCTTATCAACCATTGGTTGTTGGTTATTGAGACCTCGGAAATTGACATCCCCGTTACCCTTTTATACTCTTCATCTATACCTTTTGGCCTACCTAGAGCTTGCTGGGTGAATGACAAGAACGCCACCATTAGCTGATACAGCTTCAAGGTAAAGTATGGTTAATTCATGCATTTTGTGGTTTATAGAGTTAAGGAATTAAAGATTTCATGTACTAATGCTTCAATTTACCATATATAAATATTTGACCTCTATATATCCAACGCATTCCTGTACCAGCTCAACTATCTGGTACCTATGCACCAAGAATGCCACTGTCCGAATCCGGTACTAAAATCTCATCTATTGCAATCCGGTACCAACGACCGTGGACTGTCGTGATCCGGTACCACCATTTGTGCACTGTTGTGATCCAGTACCATCTACCTGTCACGATCCGGTACCAATATAGAGAACAGAATGTACCAAGTTTAGCCCCAGATCGCCCAAGACAATTGGTGGATGTTTATTTTCTTTAGCAAGGCTATGTTAGAATAGTTTGTTTATTGCCTCATCCTCATGCACTTCGTGTCATGAGGATGAAGCTAAAAGATGTAACCGAATAATTAAATTTAAACATTTGACTGATTTGCAAATCATTTCACCTCCTTATGTTTCACGACTAAGACTATTAAATAGTCGTGGCAAGGATGGTGGAAGTGTAGGGGAGTTAGCATATTACCTGCATGTGAACATACGAACATATTCTGAGTGAACACTAATATAAGAACACCATTTATCTCCATGTCTTGATTATCTATGATTGAATATGAGTTGAGTTGTTAATAAAAGTTTGATGTTATGTTTTGAGATTTGAGTGAGAGTAATGTGTGGGTTGAAGACAAGCCTCCCGTAGACTTCAGTAGCTGACCTGTTGAAGCGGCAAGGGCCCACCACCCAACAAAGGTCAGGATCTTCATAGATTAGCATTAGTATTTATTTTCAGTAGTGTAAACATTAAATCAACTGAAGATTTAACTCTGTTAGATGATAACAGTGTCGCTTAGACTAGGATTTCCATTATATATTTTTTTAGAAATCTTTACTTGCTCTATTTTTGCATATGCTCTGTTTTTATGAATTTGGTTTTTAGACATGAACGTTGGTAGCAGTGGTCAGACATATTTGAAGGAGAACTAGTGAAGTCCACAACAACACATTGTAAACCACAAAATACTCAGTATATTGACTATTGAACTACCCATGCTATGTCTTGATGATTGATGCATGATTTCCCTTTCAGAAGTGTGGATTGCATAGTTAGTTTTCTGGGTCAGATAGCAGAGTTGATCTATCAAACCAACTCCATCTCATACTTGCATGTTCCATAATGGAGTGGATAGCCTCTCTGTGAAAGACAACCAAAGTGCATTGCAGTTTGCTATTTTGATTTGTTTCCAGCATGCATAATCTAGTTTAATTCTATACTCATGACATTAGAAATTACCTTTCTTACTGGTGTCTTGTAACTCTATTGATTACGTATCCCAGATTGATAATTAATGAGTGCATTATACTAAACATATAAGCAGCACAACATTGCTCAAATTTTGCACTTGTACTCTCTTGGTCCTAGCACACTTTTTGGAAAAGTTTGAGGGGATTCTAGTGGCTGATTTTATAGCTGTAATACATTGAATGTTACAGCCATAAGGATGATACAATTTTCTGCAGACAAGTGTTTACAACAACCTTACCTTTTGTGCTAAGAATATTGGTTTTTCATCTTGAGTTTAGCTAGTCAATTGCTAGTTTTTCTCTTGCACTTTATACTTGATCCTTAGCCTTTATTGAGAAGCTTATAGTATATTTTTCTTGCTGATTTATACTATCATCTATTGCTGCAAATTAGAGACAACAATCTTAACTTTATGATCCAACTAACATGCAATTATGCAAGGTGTGTTTTCTTATGCTTCGGGAAGGTACAATCATCTGAAAAAGCACCATACCTATGGGGCAGCTATTACTTTATTTACAAGGAATCGCTCCCTACCATTCACTCCATTTAGACTTGAAATATAGGGGATCCATTTCCACTTCCTTCCATATATGTCTCAGTCCCCCTAGGGTCACCAGGGTCACATCCCTAGAGTGACCTAGTCACCCTTGAAGTGTAGGACCTACATCGAGGTGACATTGGGTGTAGGATTCCCATAGTTATAACACTTGTTCCTTGGTTGGGTCAGGATTTTCCCAACCTAAAACTTGCACTATAACATTTTGGCACCATTTCCAAGGAGAATTTTGGATCCTCTTCTGAACCCTAAAGACACTTTGGTAAGATATCCCAAATCCTTTCCCTTAGCTTGCCTAGGGACTCCACCCAAAGGACGTTCCCTTTCCACCCTTCTTGATGAGCTCATCCTGAAGCTCATATGGCGACTCCACCTTCCCAAAATCCTTCTTTTCCCTTCCCTCTTTTCCCCTTTCCATCATTTGATGAGCATTGGGGACTACATTGGGGATCTACCCTAAGTGATGGAACCATGGCCTCATGGGAATTACCATGGGCATTCCATAATGTGTATACTTCTATTTTCATAATGTCCCTGGATATCCAAACCATTTTCAAACAGAATGGAGAGAAAATTGCCCCAAATTTGACGGTGATCCATCCCTAGCAGTCACCCATGTGGACAATTATATGAAGTATGTTTCAATCCTAGATGTGCTACATGGGGATGTGCTAATGAAAATTTTTGTATCTTCATTGGAATCAATTAAAAAGGACTATATTGCACATTTATGTGATCCGAAGAGTATCCCTTCTTCTACAAAACTCATTGAAGAATTTCTTAGGCATTATATGCTATCTACTCAAAGTTTGGATTTCAAGAGCTCGAACACATTCTTTGCAGAGAATATTTTCCGATCAATGATGATAAAATAGATGAATAAGTTCTCAAAAAACACACTCATGAAAGAAAGCTTGAAGAATATCTTGATGTAGAAGTTTTGGATGAGACATATGATGAAGAAGAAGTGCTCATATCTACCCATCCATTTGATGAAGACATCTAGGCCTTTTTTCCTCCCGCACATCAATAAGAGAACATGATAAGTGATAATCCTTTTGAAGATATTGATGACTCCTTATTCTGTGACTTTGGAAGTCAAGAGTTGTTAGAGGAACCCTAGGATGCAACAGATCTTTCTAGAAAAGAGCATGTGAAACACTCTGCATTAATAGTCAAGCCTCGTGTGATGAAGAGGCGATGGAGGAGCATTCCCATGAAGAGAAAAAATAATATTGATGAAGCACAACATGTTGAGGCATCATTTTCTTTTCTCCTACTTCATGAGGATGAGGTCATTCAAACTTGTTTTCCTCCTGCACGCAAGGATGAAGAAATGATTAGCCTCAATGATACAAATGATCTTGTGAAATACCCCTCCGACATGGTCGATCTGCACATTGATGATTTCATACAGGTTGGGAGAGATAGATGGGATGTGAGTTGCTTCAGTATTGATAGAGATCCCATTTATGACATTGAGGATAATAGCTCTCAAGCAGAGGGGGTTGAGTTTTCATCATCATAGGAGTGGTCCTCATACATGTATGATTCAGATGTTTGGCAACCTAGTGATGATATGGTTACAGATTTGGTCTGCCCCTTCGAGGATGACTTTCCACAACATACTCATAGTGATATTTAGTCATCCTTTGGTGCATACTCTTTTGAGGATGCATATTTTTTTTATGAGAAATTCCAAACGTTGTGCTCATATTTTGAGGAATACCGAGACGTGGCCATCTCATAGACGTCATAGGTTCATTCTTCAAAGTAGAATTATTTTCATCTTGGATATTTCCATGGATATTCATAGGGGAAGAGGCAGTGTTTTTCTACACCTGAGATTGTTCCTTACCTCTTACCCTCTTCTCCAAGAGACCATGTAGTATTATGTTGATCTATTGTTTCCTCTTAATCTTCGACAAGTAGTGAGTCTTTATGCACAAATGAATATGATCCTTTGTCTACATATAGTATCCCCCTTCATAGACGAATTGATTAGTCTTGTGGCTACACTTTCAGGTGGGGTGAACAGGCTGATGGTTTCTCTTTCCAGCAGGATTTCCTCCCTCTCACCTATCTTCATGAGTTTTATTTCATGATCGATTATATGTGTATTTATACTCATTATTATGTGCTTAACTTGTCTTTGTTGTATTATATTATTAAGAACAGGGGGAGATAATTTGATGAGATAATCAAATGGTTGCACTGGTATTTATACTCATAGTAGTTTATATGAATTTCATTTTCATTTTAATCTACTTGCATATTGATTTCATGTTTAGTTCAGAAATTAAAAAAAAATGTCAAAATTTTATTTTCTAGTTTAGTGGGTTTTGATACGATCATATGAGAACAAGGATGAGTAGGCCATATTGCACTTGAAATTTTGATATTTACTTGCAGGCGCAAGTCTTCTAGGATATTTTTTGGTTCTCATGCACTCTACGACGAGAACATGTCCCCAAGTAGGAGCCAAATGTTATCTCCATTTTGTGGATAACTAAGGAGATGATGTCTCGAGGACCTCAAGTTGTAGATATGGAGTGTTGAGAGATTACATGATGAACAATACCCCTTTGCACAGATGGAAAAACCACTCTCCACCACAGAGGGTCACATGTTTACAAATGGCATCCACCACACTAGTTGGCTTCCAGAAGAAAGTGGGCCTTGCTCCATGAGGTACAAGTCAATATTTTGGTGAGCATCATTTCAATGCCTAAGCCATTTGATTATGTTGTATCTTATATTGTTCTATATTTCATGATATGTTCTTGGACATTATGCCTTATGCCTTGCTTCACCTTGGTGGTTTAAATTGTTCCCTAGTAAGTGGTCTTATTTGGGAATGGGTTTGCTACAAGGAAATCCCTTAATGATCCATCGTACCATTCCCGAACATACTTACAATTTTCCATCATTATTCCCCTTTGTTTCATTATCTCTTGGGATTTTAGGGTGTATTTCCCCAAGAAGGGGTTGTACCAATTCTATGGGAAGAAGGAGATAAAGGCCCATAGAGGTTCGTGTTGGGTAAAAGATAAAATCCATATATGAACCTTTCAGATGCTTCGCCCAGGGATCACCCAAGAAAGCAATAAAATGCTTATCTTTGAATAAAGGGGACCCATAACATAATAAATAAATGATTGAAGGGTAGACTAAAGGATAGGAGGTCTCATCATGAGTCGACCTATCACGTCCATGGATATCTAGTGGTATGACATTCTCATTATCTGGCCACCAAACCAGGGCAATGACTCTCAGTTACATGGCTGAGAGAAAGGGGGTCTCATCACAAGCTAGCCTTCTCATTTCCATTAGGAATTTGTAGGTGACATTGCCACCATCTGTTCACCATGCTAGGGAAGTGACCTTGAACCTCTCCTTGTGCTATTTTGAAAGAAAATATAAAGAAAGAAAGATAAAAGGAAAATAATGGGATTGGAAAAAGTGCATTGCGGATGAAGGTACCACACACCCTCTACAAAGACACCCATGAATGAGACACTATGACCCCTAGTATGTCATGATCCCTATTCCCATTGAGTCTTGACCCCATCCACCTCATACACTTTACATGGCTTAGAGAAGGACCTCTTGGAGGATCTCCTTGAACTAGAGCAAGACCTACCCAATAGGACACCTCATCAACCCTCCCATACTTAATCTTGACAACTCGCAAAGTATCTTTGAGTTGTTAATTGTTTGATATAGTAATCTTTGATGCACATGCTTATATGTATTATTTATTGATTGGATCCACTTGTCATGATGTTATGACTTGAGATCCTTGGAGTGCGTGTTCATTTGTCTTTGTAGGACCTAGCCGATGGAAATTTTTGGGAGAATAATCCTAGCTTGGGCTTCCATGGGGATACAATCCCATTGGTTGGATGCTAGGGACCCACATGCCAGATGAGAGAAAGATAACTTGGACGGACTTGATGATGACTTGGACGACCTAGCCCACCCATTAATTTCCAAACGATTTTCCCATGAGGGACAAAACGTCCCATTTTTTAGCATGACGTCATGACTATGGGTGTTAGGGATTGGTGGTGAGGTGCCACTCATTTGTACTTGAACGTTTTGAGAAGAAGAGGGTCTTCACCATGATGAGATCACCTAGATGCTTGACACATGGCCTTGGGAGGCCCTTCCATACTTCTCCAACACCAACAACCTCCTCAAAGTGGAAAAATGTCCACTAAAGGGGTGACATCATCCTAGATTAGGGTTTAATTTGTGGAAAACATGAAAGTTTAAGTGAATTTTTTACCCCTAATCTTGTGTTTTGCTCCTTATTTTGTGGACAAGCAATGTTGGCTAATTTCTGTATAAATAGAGATAATAAGATCTCATTTTAAAATCACAACTCTCCTCTTGTGAGAGGTTTTGGTCTAAAATTTTCATAGCGACTAGGGCATCCTCATATAAGGGATAATTATTTCTTCTATTAAAAATTTTCATCTTCAACCATTAGGGCTGCATAAACCCTAACATACTTGCTTTAATAACTCTCTTATCAACCATTTGTTTTTGCTCAAAGTTTTCACTTGTACTCTCCTGGTCCTAGCACACTTTTTGGAAAATCTTGACGGGATTATAGTGACTAATTTTATTGTTTTAAAACATTGAATGTTACAACCATAAGGATGATATAATTTGTTGCAGACAATTTTTTACAATAACCTTACCTTTTATGCTAATAATATTGGTTTTTCATCTTGAGTTTAGCTAGTCAATTGCTAGTTTTTCTCTTGCACTTTATTCTTGATCATTAGAATTTATTGAGCATCTTATAGGATCTTTTTCTTACTGATTTATACTATCATATATTGCTACAAATTAGAGACAACAAGATTAACTTGTTGATCCAACTAACATATATTGTTGCAAGGCGTGTTTTCTTATATCTCGGGTAGGTATAATCATCCAAAAAAGAACCATACATGTGGGGTGTTGTCGCAAGAGTCGACTCTAGGCTGTAATAGAGCCAAGCCTTAGCACATTTTGAATGAAAAATTTATTTTTTGTTCGGAGCTTGACTTGGGTTGCAGCAAGCCAATCCCTAAAAACCACTTTAGAGTGTGTTTCTGACCTATTACACTCAGATATGGATTTCTCAATAAGCAAGGTTTTTTTTACTCAAAGAATATTCAGTAAACATAGTAAGAAGGCCAGATTTTTTATAAGACAAGATATTTAAATAAGTTTGGTGATTGCACAGATTTGAAAAGGGCCTATTGGGTGATGGAGTCAAGTGAAAACCAAAGAAAAGGGATAATGGCAGTGATTTTTCCACTTGAGGGAAATGAGGCAAAGTAAGTCTATCTTTCAACAATCAATAATTATGATATAATAGCAGAAAAAGAAAAAGACCATTATAGTGAAAGAATTTAACAAGGATGAATTTCCACTATAATTTTAGAGGAAAAAGACTTAAGGATAATAACTAGATACAGAGCACTTATCTTGAGTGAATTCTGACTAGTCACCATCGAAACACAACACCTATCAATTGTGTGTAAGGAGCATGTAAAATGAATTCCAAACAAATTTTAACTCAATCAATAAAGGAATAGATAGACAATATGACAATGACAAAACAGAGAACATACTGAAAGAATCGACTGTGATGAATCTCACAATATCAAGTGAACATGTCTCTCCTGCATTACTCCATTCCAGGTTTTCAGAATATCTCCACATTCAATAGGATCCCCTCTTCAAAAGAGGTTTTCCCCCATCCTCCCTGATGGTTGCATGTTGCCTCCTTTAAATTATTAGACGAGTGGTTAAAACAGTTTCATTCGGTTGCTCGGTAGTTTTCCAAATGATAGAACTGCTTCATGAATTTTCTTAACACATTGCTAACAAATCGTTTGGGCTTTCTTTGTGTTATTACCATTGGATAATTTTAACTACTTTTTCTTCTGTTTGTAGACAGAAGAACCTCTTTGTGTTGCTTTGAGTTTTTCGTTGTTCGAAATTTTTATGCGATTGGTTGTCTCGATAGATGATTGCTGTTAGAGAGAGGTAATCCCACCATATTTCAGCCATATTAGTGTGTTGAGGGAACCCATAAGCTGGAGGAGATGTATCTGCAATGAAAGCTCAAATGATCGCCAAATATAACACAATTGAAATAAGGATCAATCCCCTGGGCGGTACTCGTCTCTGGTTCTACTGCAATGATGCAATGCCTCTATCGCTCTGGATTTCTAATTTCAAGCTAGACTTGGAGCGTGAGTGCCAGCTCTCAACAGCTTATCAAATTTCATTTGCAGACGGATTTATTGTTTACTGAATTCAAGCAATCTTCCTATTTCACAGTATTTCTTACTGCAATCGATCCTTCCAGTCCCGGGACAACAGAATTTTGAACGCGTTCAGAAGATCGAGCGTCCTCCCGCTTGCAGAAGTGGCACCATAATTCATTGCAATATCATCAAGTGAGGGCATAGAACCTTCCAGTCAATCTAAACGATTGATTTCTACTGAAAGGCTAGGATTTTCTACAATCAAGGAATTGTACATCGAGGAGACTTTCTTCAGTGTCATGCTTTCAATTCATGGAATACTAACTTGCATTATACTAATAATTCTTTTCTAGTCTTTCAAAAGTCGCCTCAAGTTTTATACTCTTCTTCGTATTGGAGCAAAGCCACCACATGGTGTTCATCATCAGCCTCTATTTCTTGCTCTGAAAATTCTGCGTCAACAAATTCACACTCTAAACTTACTTAAGTTGCACACAGACAATTTTTTGAGAACATTAATACAAAGTTTGTAGAGAAAGGAAGATAAAATGCAGATAAGAGGTCTCCTACGAAACAATAAGATGAACTATTCAAATGGGTGTTCACAAAGGTTCTCTTGAACATCACAAATCCTTGTCGAGGTTTGTATTATGGGGCTACATGTCCACCTCCCTTGATTGTTGCAAACGTTAGGTTATAATCTTGTGTATCCCTCAACTTGTTGATCCACCCACCACGACCTCCAATCATAAAAAATTGTATAGTTCAATGATCTGATCCATGCTTCAGTTGCAATGAATGGTACAATCAGATCCTGATCACCACTGTAGATTAAAGCGTGATAGCCTTTCCTAGTAAGATTGCAATGATATTCAACTACACTCCAGAAATCACGACGATATTTAAATTGGCTTGAGCACCTCTTCCACTTTCTAGTTATCTCCTTCGACTGTGCATGAATTTCTTTCCTGGCATAGGGATTATTTGCCCAAATGTTGGAAAGATGATATTTGTCCACAGTAAGGCACAGTCTATCTTGGTAACCAAGTTGTAGTTGAACTGTCAGAAATCCATCCTCAATGGATTTTGTGAACCAACCATGACTAGACAGTCTCCTCCTTGACCCAAGAGGTTGATCAGATACTTCTAATTTCTTGTACCTCTTGGTTAGATTTTTTTGACTGTTTAGGTTTTCCTGCTTCTTAGAAAGTGGGTAACAAACCAGATCAATTATATTGCCTTTGTTGATTCCCTTCAAATCCTTCAACACAGCCAATAGGTTCGATTAACATGAAGCATTGGTGGAATACAAATAGCTACTATAGCAAGTCTTGTTTACTACCTGCAGCAACAAAAGTATGAAGAAGTCCCATATCGAACTGCTTATGAAATGCCAACTGATTTAAATTCTCTAAACATAATAGTAAATGAGTCGTAATTTAATAACATATTAGACTAGGATTCAAATGGCATCCTTGGATCACGTCTAATATGTGAGAGACCCCAAAACATGAAATTTCTTCCCAAAAGGCCCTACAAGGCCTTCAACAATTTGATTCAAGTTAGAGATAATTTGGAGTTGAGATCCCTAGTTGATTAATAAGCTTGATGCGATCATCAAACACATTTGGGATGAAGACACTGAGTAGAGAAATTTCCAACATTTGTTACAACATAGGCTCCATCTAGGGATGGTGATTTCTTGTAAAGCACCAAGAACAGTAGACCATGTGCCTGCATCAATAAATTGACCTGCAAAAACTCTGAACCTCGTCACTTAGTGTCTTGCAGCGATCCGAGCGGCGGAGGAATTCGACATTTAAAACTAGTGGAGTCACCAACAAAAACATGTAGAGTCTACGAACCAAGGAGTCGCCAGATGAACAATCACATCCAATCGAACATATATCCTGTGTTCACCATCAGGAGATAGATCCGAACCTTTGTTGTATCCCAGGGAAGATAACTTCGTCCTCCTTCCCCGACAACAGTGCCAAAAAATGTTGTTCCAAGAGTCGACTCTAGGCTGTAATAGAGCCAAGCCTTAGCACATTTTGAATGAAAAAATTGTTTTTTGTTCGGAGCTTGACTTGGGTTGCAGCAAGCCAATCCTTGAAAACCACTTTAGAGTGTGTTTCTGACCTATTACACTCAGATATGGCTTTCTCAATAAGAAAGGTTTTTTTTACTCAAAGAATATTCAGTAAACACAGTAAGAAGGCCATATTTTTTATAAGACAAGATATTTAAATAAGTTTGGTGGTTGCACAGATTTGAAAAGGGCCTATTGGGCGAAGGAGTCAAGTGGAAACCAAAGAAAATGGATAATGGCAGTGATTTTGCCACTTGAGGGAAATGAGGCAAAGTAAGTCTATCTTTCAGCAATCGATAATTATGATATAGTAGAAGAAAAAGAAAAAGACCATTACAATGAAAGCATCTAACAAGGATGAATTTCCACTATAATTTTAGAGGAAAAAGACTGAAGGCTAATAACTAGATACAGAGCATTTATCTTGAGTGAATTATGACTAGTCACCATCAAAACACAACACCTATCAATTGTGTGTAAGGAGCATGTAAAATGAATTCCAAACAAATTTTAACTCAATCGATAAAGGAATAGATAGACAATATGACAATGAAAAAACAGAGAACATACTGAAATAATCGACTGTGATGAATCTCACAATATCAAGAGAACATGTCTCTCCTGCATTACTCCATTCCAGCTTTTCAGAATATCTCCACATTCAATAGGATCCCCTCTTCAAAAGAGGTTTTCCCCCATCCTCCCTGATGGTTGCATGCTGCCTCCTTTAAATTATTAGACGAGTGGTTAAAACAGTTTCATTCGGTTTCTCGGTAGTTTTCCAAATGATCGAACTGCTTAAGGAATTTTCTTAACACATTGCTAACAAATCGTTTGGGCTTTCTTTGTGTTATTACCATTGGATAATTTTAACTATTTTTTCTTCTGTTTGTAGCCAGAAGAACCTCTTCGTGTTGCTTTGAGTTTTTCGTTGTTCGAAATTTTTATGCGATTGGTTGTCTCGATAGATGATTGTTGTTAGAGAGAGGTAATCCCACCATATTTCAGCCATATTAGTGTGTTGAGGGAACCCATAAGCTGGAGGAAATGTATCTGCAATGAAAGATCAAATGATCGCCAAATCTAACACAATTGAAATAACGATCAATCCCCTAGGCGGTACTCGTCTCTGGTTCTACTGCAATGATGCAATGCCTCTATCGCTTTGGATTTCTAATTTCAAGCTAGACTTGGAGCTTGAGTGCCAGCTCTCAGCAACTTATCAAATTTCACTTGCAGATGGATTTATTGTTTACTGAATTCAAGCAATCTTCCTATTTCACAGTATTTCTTACTGCAATCGATCCTTCCAGTCCCGAGACAACAGAATTTTGAACGTGTTCAGAAGATCGAGCGTCCTCCCACTTGCAAAAGTGGCACCATAATTCATTGCAATATCATCAAGTGAGGGCATAGAACCTGCCAGTCAATCTAAACGATTGATTTCTACTGAAAGGCCAGGATTTTCTACAATCAAGGAATTGTACATTGAGGAGACTTTCTTCCGTGCCATGCTTTCAATTCATGGAATACTAACTTGCATCATACTAATAATTATTTTTTTGTCTTTCCAAAGTCGCCTCAAGTTTTATACTCTTCTTCGTATTGGAGCAAAGCCACCACATGGTGTTCATCATCAGCCTCTATTTCTTGCTCTGAAAATTCTGTGTCAACAACTTCACACTCTAAACTTACTTAAGTTGCACAGAAACAAGTTTTTGACAACATTAATACAAAGTTTGTAGAGAAAGGAAGATAAAATGCAGATAAGAGGTCTCCTACAAAACAATAAGATGAACTATTCAAATGGGTGTTCGCAAAGGTTCTCTTGAACATCACAAATCCTTGTCGAGGCTTGTATTATGGGGCTACATGTCCACCTCCCTTGATTGTTGCAAACGTTAGGTTATAATCTTGTGTATCCCGCAACTTGTTGATCCACCCACCACGACCTCCAATCATAAAAAATTGTATAGTTCAATGATCTGATCCATGCTTCAATTGCAATGAATGGTACAATCAGATCCTGATCACCACTGTAGATTAAAGCGTGATAGCCTTTCCTAGTAAGATTGCAATGATATTCAACTACACTCTAGAAATCACGACAATATTTAAATTGGCTTGAGCACCTCTTCCACTTTCTAGTTATCTCCTCCGACTGTGAATGAATTGCTTTCCTGACATAGGGATTATTTTCCCAAATGTTGGAAAGATGATATTTGTCCACAGTAAGGCATAGTCTATCTTGGTAACCAAGTTGTAGTTGAACTGTCATAAATCTGTCCTCAATGGATTTTGTGAACGAACCATGACTAGACAGTCTCCTCCTTGACCCAAGAGGCTGATCAGATACTTCTAATTTCTCGTACCTCTTGGTTATAATTTTTTGACTGTTTAGGTTTTCCTGCTTCGTAGAAAGTGGGTAACAAACCAGATCAATTATATTGCCTTTGTTGATTCCCTTCAAATCCTTCAACACAGCCAATAGGTTCGATTAACATGAAGCATTGGTGGAATACAAATAGCTACTATAGCAAGTCTTGTTTACTGCCTGCAACAACAAAAGTACGAAGAAGTCCCATATCGAATAGCTTCTGAAATGCCAACTGATTTAAATTCTCTAAACATAATAGTAAACGAGTCGTAATTTAATAACATATTAGACTAGGATTCAAATGGCATCCTTGGATCACGTCTAATATGTGAGAGACCCCAGAACATGAAATTTCTTCCCAAAAGGCCCTACAAGGCCTTCAACAATTTGATGCAAGTTAGAGATAATTTGGAGTTGAGATCCCTAGTTGATTAATAAGCTTGATGCGATCATCAAACACATTTGGGATGAAGACACTGAGTAGAGCAATTTCCAACATTTGTTACAACATAGGCTCCATCTAGGGATGGTGATTTCTTGTAAAGCACCAAGAACAGTAGACCATGTGCCCGCATCAATAAATTGACCTGCAAAAACTCTGAACCTCATCACTTAGTGTCTTGCAGCGATCCGAGCGGCGGAGGAATTCGACATTTGAAACCAGTGGAGTCACCAACGAAAACATGTAGAGTCTACGAACCAAGGAGTCGCCAGGTGAACAATCACATCCAATCGAACGTCTATCCCGTGTTCACCATCAGGAGATAGATCCAAACCTTTGTGGTATCCCAGGGAAGATAACTTCGTCCTCTTTCCCCGACAACGGCGCCAAAAAATGTTGTTGCAAGAGTCGACTCTAGGATGTAATAGAGCCAAGCCTTAGCACATTTTGAATGAAAAATTTATTTTTTGTTCGGAGCTTGACTTGGGTTGCAGCAAGCTAATCCCTGAAAACAACTTTAGAGTGTGTTTTCGACCTATTACACTCAGATATGGATTTCTCAATAAGCAAGGTTTTTTTTACTCAAAGAATATTCAGTAAACACAGTAAGAAGGCCATATTTTTTATAAGACAAGATATTTAAATAAGTTTGGTGGTTGCACAGATTTGAAAAGGGCCTATTGGGCGATGGAGTCAAGTGAAAACCAAAGAAAAGGGATAATGGCAATGATTTTTCCACTTGAGGGAAATGAGGCAAAGTAAGTCTATCTTTCAGCAATCGATAATTATGATATAATAGAAGAAAAAGAAAAAGACCATTACAATGAAAGCATCTAACAAGGATGAATTTCCACTATAATTTTAGAGGAAAAAGACTGAAGGCTAATAACTAGATATAGAGCATTTATCTTGAGTGAATTCTGATTAGTCACCATCAAAACACAACACCTATCAATTGTGTGTAAGGATCATGTAAAATGAATTCCAAACAAATTTTAACTCAGTTGATAAAGGAATAGATAGACAATATGACAATGAAAAAACAGAGAACATACTGAAAGAATCGACTGTGATGAATCTCACAATATCAAGTGAACATGTCTCTCCTGCATTACTCCATTCCAGGTTTTCATAATATCTCCACATTCAATAGGAGCCCCTCTTCAAAAGAGGTTTTCCCCCATCCTCCCTGATGGTTGTACGCTGCCTCCTTTAAATTATTAGATGAGTGGTTAAAACAATTTCATTCGGTTGCTCGGTAGTTTTCCAAATGATTGAACTACTTCAGGAATTTTCTTAACACATTGCTAACAAATCATTTGGGCTTTCTTTGTGTTATTACCATTGGATAATTTTAACTATTTTTTCTTCTGTTTGCAGCTAGAAGAACCTCTTTGTGTTGCTTTGATTTTTTCGTTGTTCGAAATTTTTATGCGATTGGTTGTCTTGATAGATGATTGTTGTTAGAGAGAGGTAATCCCACCAGATTTCAGCCATATTAGTGTGTTGAGGGAACCCATAAGCTGGAGGATATGTATCTGCAATGAAAGCTCGAATGATCACCAAATCTAACACAATTGAAATAATGATCAATCCCCTGGGCGGTACTCGCCTCTGGTTCTACTGCAATGATGCAATGCCTCTATCGCTCTAGATTTCTAATTTCAATCTAGACTTGGAGCGCGAGTGCCGACTCTCAACAACTTATCAAATTTCATTTGCAGATAGATTTATTGTTTACTGAATTCGAGCAATCTTCCTATTTCACAGTATTTCTTACTGCAATTGATCCTTCCAGTCCCGAGACAACAGAATTTTGAACGCGTTCAGAAGATCGAGCATCCTCCTACTTGCAGAAGTGGCACCATAATTCATTGCAATATCATCAAGTGAGGGAATAGAACCTGCCAGTCAATCTAAACGATTGATTTCTACTGAAAGGCCAGGCTTTTCTACAATCAAGGAATTGTACATCGAGGAGACTTTCTTCCGTGCCATGCTTTCAATTCGTGGAATACTAACTTGCATCATACTAATAATTCTTTTCTAGTCTTTCCAAAGTCGCCTCAGGTTTTATACTCTTCTTCGTATTTGGAGCAAAGCCACCGCATGGTGTTCATCGTCAGCCTCTATTTCTTGCTCTGAAAATTCTGCGTCAACAACTTCACACTCCAAACTTACTTGAGTTTCACACAGACAAGTTTTTGACAATATTAATACAAAGTTTGTAGAGAAAGGAAGATAAAATGCAGATAAGAGGTCTCCTACGAAACAATAAGATGAACTATTCAAATGGGTGTTCACAAAGGTTCTCTTGAACATCACAAATCCTTGTCGAGGCTTGTATTCTGGGGCTACATGTCCACCTCCCTTGATTGTTGCAAACGTTAGGTTATAATCTTGTGTATCCCACAACTTGTTGATCCACCCACCACGACCTCCAATCATAAAAAAATGTATAGTTCAATGATCTGATCCATGCTTCAGTTGCAATGAATGGTACAATCAGATCCTGATCACCACTGTAGATTAAAGCGTGATAACCTTTCCTAGTAAGATTGCGATGATATTCAACTACACTCCAGAAATCACGACGATATTTAAATCGGCTTGAGCACCTTTTCCACTTTCCATTTATCTCCTCCGACTGCGCATGAATTGCTTTTCTGACATAGGGATTATTTGTCCAAATGTTGGAAAGATGATATTTGTCCACAGTAGGGCACAGTCTATCTTGGTAACCAAGTTGTAGTTGAACTGTCAGAAATCCTTCCTCAAGGGATTTTGTGAACCAACCATGACTAGACAGTCTCCTCCTTGACCCAAGAGGCTGATCAGATACTTCTAATTTCTTGTACCTCTTGGTTATAATTTTTTTATTGTTTAGGTTTTCCTGCTTCTTAGAAAGTGGGTAACAAACCGGATCAATTATATTGCCTTTGTTGATTCCATTCAAATCCTTCAACACAGCAAATAGGTTCGATTGACATGAAGCATTGGTGGAATACAAATAGATACTATAGCAAGTCTCCTTTACTGCCTGCAGCAACAAAAGTATGAAGAAGTCCCATATCGAACCGCTTCTGAAATGCCAACTGATTTAAATTCTCTAAACATAACAATAAACGAGTTGTAATTTAATAACATATTAGACTAGGATTCAAATGGAATCCTTGGATCACGTCTAATATGTGAGAGACCCCAGAACACGAACTTTCTTCCCAAAAGGCCCTACAAGGCCTTCAACAATCTGATGCAAGTTAGAGATAATTTGGAGTTGATATCCCTAGTTGATTAATAAGCTTGATGTGATCCTCAAACACATTTTGGATGAAGACACTGAGTAGAGAAATTTCCAACATCTGTTACAACATGTGGAAGCCATTAGTTGATTTGCAAGGCATATCTCCCTACTCTTCAATCCATTTAGACTTGACCTGTAGGGGCTCCAATTCCACTGCCTTCCATCTTCGTCTCAATCCCCCTAGGGTTTGTTGTCGTCCTTATACACACCTACTAATGTGGAGAAGTCTACAACCCCCTTGGTGTGTCCTTGGAGGCACAAGACTAAGTCCAAACTCAATGCCACCTTGATATGGAATTATTATGTCTAGGCTCACTCCTAGGGAAGCCAAGGGGAGTAGACCCTATTTAACTATGTTAAGGTTGAATTAATGATCTAGGAGTTAATTTGGTTTTTAATTAAGGATTCCCAACCCAATGACAAGAAAACAATGCAAATTCAACTTTTAGATGACAAGCAAACCTTTCTATTTACAATACAATAAATAGATCAATGCCTAAAATGTATCCAAAGTTTACTTACACAATTACAAAATATATCTACCAAATGTAATACAGCATGAAATATCTACACAATAAATTAAACAATGAAATGACTTAGCTTTAGATGATTATATCCAAATGAATAAATAATATTTTTAACCCAATAAACAATGAAGCATCAATACATGCAAATATTCACAATGAAAGAGATAGCTTGAAACTGAAAATACTTGGAAAGTTAAAACGCATGAAAAGTAAATTGGTTGAAAATAAAATGGCACAACTTGAAAACAAATAAAAATGAACTTGAAATTGCAAGTGTTGTGAATGTAGTGTGTAGGTTGATTTTAATAAATTTTAAGTCTCTCTTGAATTATGGGGAAAATTTAGGTGTGAGAGATAAAAGCCTAGACTATGTGACTAACCAAAATACTTATCCCTTCAACCAAAAGGAAATGTTGGGTGCTCAAGAATAAGTACAAACAAGGTCCTTCCCTAGCTCCACGGGTCAGATCCAAAATGTTGTTGGAAGATTGGTTGTTGTCATTGATGTCAACCCTAGTTATTGGTTTTGGATCGCACGATTGATGAAGGTATTTGGACATGAAGGACAATGAACATGCATATACAACATCCATGGATGGATAGTATACATCATGTTGTTTCTAGTGGTATGTGTCACGTCATGTGGATCCTCATGGTTGAGGAGAAATGAATTTTTGAATATGACAAAGTGAATTGAACAAGGAAATACAGGTCGGCCCTAAAGACAATTAAAGAAAAGAATTACAAAATAAGAAAGTGCCAGGCTATCCCTAATGTTAAAAGAAAGTGACATAAATGGTATAAATACATATCATTTTACATACAAGTCAAATTTCAGATAAAATCAGAAGTAAAGAAGGCTGGATTTCAAGGTAGGATGAAGTCTTTTGGTGATGTGTTCTAAGGTATGTTATTTACAGGTCATCTTACCATTTTCTCTATAAACATTTTTCTATAACAATTTAGATGGTGAAATTGATATGGTATTGGTAAGACATATCAAGGTACTTGTGAAAAATTCAACTCTTTAATTGCTATAATTTTGGAGATACACTCTATGGAAGATAGGGTTTTTGACTATTCCTGAAGCTAGTCAATAAACAAACGTTCCGGGTAAAACAATCATAACTTCTTCATAGAGAAACCAAATTAAGTGAGACCAATTTCATTGGAAATATTACATACTTTATTTTCTTTTGTGTGAGTTTCATAATCTGATGTTAAATATTGAGCGCAGGGCATTCTATACAAGTTCGCTCTCCTTAATAAACCATAATTGAACAAGGTCTACCATTCTCTCTATAACTTATTTTTGGGGAGGATTCAAGGAGTGAAACATGGAGAAGTTTCAGAAAATACATTGAGTAATATTATATACAGTATCATATTATTCCAAGAATTGAAGAATTTTAGAAGTTGAAGAAGTCTCAGGAAGCATTATCAGGTTCTATGTGATGGTTGGTTGATGGTGATGATTTAATGTAAAGTTGTATTATCTCGCATATATTATTGGGTGGAAGGAAGGGGAAAGGATGGAGAGTTCAACCCTCTCTTTATATTGGAGGATTGTATCTTCCTCTTGGAGGTTTATCCCTCCCTTTACATTTGGAAGTTGAAGCTACCTTTGGAAGTCATTACTTCCCTTGAACAATAACTATTGATTATTTATCATATATTGTGCATGGTGTATTGGTGTAACTCTTATACTATTGTTCATTTCTAATTGGATATAATTGAATTGTTTAATTACAAGTTGAAAAAGGTTTTAAATTGTACTTGATATTGATTCACCCCTCTCTCATTATCAACAATTGGTATCAGAGCATGTTGCCTTCATAACAGTTTAACCACTGGAAGGGAAATTCTGAGCAAATATGGATGACGATGAGCACATTTAAAATAGAATTCAAAGATTTGATGGAAGAAATTATGCATACTGGAGTGACAGAGTGGAAAATTACCTAAAAGCTTTGGGATTAGACATTTGGTACTTAGTTGTAAATGGCTATGTAATCCAAAATAATGCTCCAACCTATCCAAATGAGAAGAAACTTATGATTTGTAATTCAAAAGATAGACATCTTATTCTAGGAGCATTGGCACCAACCATTGCTAGAAAAGTGATGGGCCGTAGCACTGCTAAAGAGGTATGGGACAAAATCAAGAGTATTTTTGAAGGTGATCCAAAAGTTAAGCACGTCAAGCTTCAATGACATAGAGTAGAATTTGAAAATTTGAAGATGAATGAAAAGGAATATATTGCAACCTATTTTCTTAGAGTTGATGAAGTTGTTAATGCTATCAGAGGATTAGGTGAATATCTCAATGAATCCTTGGTTGTACAAAAAGTGTTGAGATCACTTCTCTTGAAGTATGTTGCTAAGGTCTCCACCATTGAATAAACTGGGGACTTGACCAAAATGACAATGGATGAATTACATGGGTCTCTTATAGCATATGAAACGAGAACAGGTACAAAAAGTGATCAACCAAACAATGAAGCAGCCTTTAAATCCATAAAGAATACAAAAGACAAGAATAACGACCTTGATGAAGAAATAACAAATTTCGTAAGAAGGTTCCAAAAGGGAAGTAGAAGATACAAAGGTAAGTATCCTCTCAAATGATTTAACTATGGTAGAATAGGACATAGTATTGAAAACTGCTACTATAAAAAGAGAAGTCTCAATAATAAAAAGAGCTTCTACTCCAAGGATGATGACCTCTCAGATGAGAGTGATGAAGAATATAATGATCGAGGAGAAGTCCTCTTCATAAACCAAGAAACCCAGGATGATGATCACAATAATTCTAAAGAAGAAGAAATCGTTTCTTAAGAAGATTCAGATGAAGAAACCAAACTTGATTCATTTTGGGGATACAAAGACAATGCAAAGAGTGAAGAAGAAGATGAGAATCTTGAAAAGTTGAAGCATGTTGAAAATGAAAATAGAAATATTAGAAACACAAATATAATACTAAAAGGTGAATTGAGTAGTTGTGAAAAAGAGAATTACAAGCTTGAAAAGACCATTGATAGCTTGAAGGAACCATTAGAATATTATGAGAAATTGAAAGAAGAATTGGATCACACAAAAGGGGAGCTATTATTAACAATAGAATAGTTGAAAAAGTTTGAAAAAAGAATTGAAAAATTAGATGAGATCCTTACTAGTCAAAGATATCCAAAGGACAAGATAGGACTGGGATACAATGATAGTTTGAAGACAACAAAACAAGAGAAGGAAGATGAAAATGATGAAACCAACACTCTAGAACAAGTTGAACAACAAGATAGAAGACTAGAATTCAAAAGGAATGAGACATCGAGAAGATCCTCTCCCATCAGGTATGAAAGAAATCATTATGAAGGAAACTACAAAGTAATAGATACTGAACCCAGATGGACCACACCACAAAGAAGATCACTTACTCCCAGGTATCAAAATTTATTTCTTGGACATTATTATACTTGTGGAAATTTTGGACACAAGGCAATCAATTGTAGAATCAATGAAAGATATAACTATGCAAGCTACATGAATGGTGAACATAGTAGATATGGAAATGTTCGTAGACATGTCAAAAAAAATTATAATCCATTTGACCCATTAATGGATCAAAATATTGTATATTACAAGTGCAATAATCTTGGTCATAAAGCACGAGATTGTAGAGAGATGAAGGAAGATAATCGTATGCCAAATGTCTGTATACCAACTACAAAATGGAAAAGGAAAGAAATTACACAAAATGAACACTGTCAATTAACATTGGTCGCTAAAGAATGCAAAGAAGAAGATGAATGGTTCATAGACAATGGGTGCTCATCTCATATGACCGGAGATCAAAGAAAATTTGTCAGCTTGAAGAAAAATGGTGGAAATGTTGCATTTGGAGATGACTCATCTACCAAAATACTTGGAAAAGGAAATGTAAAGCTTGGAAATGAAAATGTAAAAGCAGGAAAAGTCTTATTGGTTGAAGATCTGAAGCATAATCTCCTCAGTGTCAGCAAAATATGTGATCAAGGATACACTCTTACGTTTGACTCCCGAAAATGTAAAATCAGAGAAAATAACTCAAGAAGATTGTTTGCAACTGCAACAAGAAGACCGAACAACATATACATCCTAGAAATGAAGAAGAGAGAGAAGAGAAAATCCACACAAAAGGATTCCAAGGAAGAAAAATTCCCAAAGACCAAAAATAAGGATGAAGTATTATTGAGTGCCACATGTTCAGGGGGAGCATCTCTAAAGAAGAGGGTTACCTTTTTCCATTAAACTCAGGGGGAGAAGCCCTACCCTTTTCCATTGATGTCAAAGGGGGAGAGAAATTGGGATCATGATGATAGGGGGACCATGAGTGTTTCCATCAATGAAAAAGGGGGATATTTTTGGGGATATTAGAATAAAAAATTGAACATAAATTTTATTTTAGATGACTATATCAGAACATAAAATTTCTTTAAATCAAATGGGAAAGACATAAATTATAACATACAATTATTGGAGGCTTTGGTTGGTTGAACAAGTAAATTTCCAGATCTGAAATTTACTTCTTCAAACCCTTTGGTGACTTGCAAATGAGTGAAAACTTGCTACAAAACTAATCAAGGAGGTGATAATATCTAAAAGAACTTGCAAAATACTTTCCAAATTCTATAAAAATAATCCACAATGAAAATAGTAATATTACTGTCAATTTTCCCAATAAAAGTACTTTGCTTGGATATCCTAGTCAAGACAAAGTAAGCAAGAAATACACAAGAACAAAACAATAGTATCACCTCGTAAAATAATTATGCACAACATCAAGAAGACTCCCAATTTACATAAGATATCCTCCAAAGTTTCCTTTATTCCAAGAAAAATGTTGCTACAAATACTTGCAGCAAGATTTACAATGAAAATATGAGAGACAAAGAGAGAGGAGTGGGAGAGATTTGGGCAGCATAATCTTTCTCTGAGAATAGATGGATAAATGAGGAGGGGTATGCATTATTTTATACTTGGGAGAGAGGAAAGACCCTTCTTGGATGAGCTCCAAGTGTCACACATCCAAAATAAAAGCACAGAGTCAAGGAGGGTGCACTTTTAGGGTTTTGGTAGATATTAGGGTTTGAGGGTTGAGAGGGGAAGGGGGAAAACACATTTTCCCTCCACTAAAAAATAGGTTAGACTCCAAAGAGTCTACACTTAGGGCTCTAGCCACCTTTTTTCTTTAATTTTTCTTTTTGGCCAAGTTGGTGAGCAAGGGGGCACACTTTTCCTAGGGAGCATTCACTTTAAGTTGTTGGCTTAGAAAGGGGGGGTTCTTTAAGTGGAAAACTACTTTTCCAACTTAGGAAAAAGGTTATGGAACCTTTCCCACTCTCTCTCATGACTTTATTCAATTTTTTCACTTTTTGGCTTTTTACCTTAGCCAATTAAATCTTGACTTTTGACTGACTCTGACTCCTCATGGACAATGACCTAGAAAAACTTGTCCAATTGAGCTTAAAATTGGTTCAAGGGTGTAGGGGGTCATCTACCATTTGTTTTGAGTACTCACACCCATATAAAAACCCCCAAGGACCAAATTTTTACATTTTACATAAAAAATAATTAAAATTCCCATTAAATGGAGAATTTTGATAAATTAAAAAAAAAAAAACTATTAAAACTGAACGAAATTCCATAAAACTCTAGAAGATGTATATCATGGTAATTTACAACATTCCTAAACCTTTTTCACCCCTTGGGCTCGATTATTGTGAGTGAAAAACTTAAGGATAATTAAAATGGCATGCTAGGCCAAACTAGTTACCCGAGGAAAAAAAATACTCAATGAAAGGACTTCCCTAATGATAAAGTCCTAGGAAACTAACCTAAAAAATGACTCATGCTGACCTATTACATTGTTATCCCACGTAGGGGAGCGTACATTCCGATTACATAGAAATATGTGTTGGGGGGGATTTTTCCCTACTAAGCCATAAATCTTAAAAATATGTTGTACCATATGGTACATAGCTTCATGATACATGAGGTTGACCCTCAGTCGAAATAGGTGGTCAACAGGGTCATCGGGATCACCTCCCTAGAGTGACCTAGTCACCCTTGAAGTGTGGGATCTACATCAAGGTGACATTGGGTTAGGATTCCCATAGTTATATTACTTATTCCTTGGTTGGGTCAGGATTTTCCCAACCTACAACTTGTGCTATAACAAGGACAATCTCATACTTGAATAAAAACTATGTCAAAGTAAGGGAGCTAAAGGCCTTTGCATTGTCGGTAGTAATCTTAGCAGGGGCACCCAACCTTGTTATTATTCTATCCTTAAGAAAATTCATGACAACTTCCTCAATTTCCTTTTTCGTTGGGATGGCCTCTACCCACCTGGTGAAATAATCTGTAGTGGTCAAAACCCAATGATATCCATTGCTGGAGTTATTCTTGAATTCACCAATGAAGTCTAAGCCCCATTGTTGAAAAGGAGCCTCAACAATGAATGGATTCAAAGGTAAAGCATGCAGTCATTGTTTTTCTATGAAGAACTCGCAAGGTTGGCAAGACCTGACATAACGATGGGTATCGATGAACAATGTAGGCCAATAATATCCTGCCTTTATAATCTTATGGGAAGTGGTACAGGCGACAAAGTGACCACCATAATATATTGAATGTAGTTCATTAATCAATCAGTCAACTTCATATTTTTTCACACAACTAAGGATTATTACATCGAGGTTCTTCCATTATAGGCCATCTTGGGTCAAACATTACTACATGGCCTTTAGTTTCAATGCTCTCTTTATTAGCACATGGAATGTTCAGTAGTCAAAAAATTATGATCTTAGTCCATGTAAGAGTCTTGGTGTCATGATATTGTTCATCATCATATGTCTTGTCTCAAAGGGGATATCTCATCATCTTCAATGCATTCAATTCACTATGATTTTTAGGATTGTGTCAAGGAACAACTCTAACAGTTTGAATGGAGCATGCTACTAGAGTTTGAAAACTGGTGTTGTGAACTGGTTCTAGTAGATTAAAATGATTGGATATTTCCACCTAAGTCCCACTTGAGTTCATGATACACTAGCCCAATTTCATACACACCAGGTACTCCTTTGGTGATTGCATGATGCTAAAATGGTTTATTAAAAATGTAAAATTGTTGTATATTGTTCTTACGTTGCAAACTGTTAAATTATCTATGTGTCGCCAACTGTCTACACCATTAAAACCCACAACTTTGGTGTCCTAAACCTTGGCCATTTTCAATATTTTTATCCCATAGGGACATATTACAGTTTCCTCTTCCAAAAATTAGCATTATCCATTGAAAAATATGCAATACAAACTGTCCATTACAACTCTGCGCTGCGAACTTGCATTACAAACTAATTTCCGGTAGCATCTTTCTCTGATGTTTTCATCATAATTTTTGAATCACGATCTGGGTTCTTCTGAAATTTGGTGTGGAGAAGCACCATATTACCATTGACGTGTTGAGAAACAATTAGCCTGACCCAGTTCATAATTTTTGAGAAAAGTTAAAATCATCACCTACAAGAAAGTTCACAGCGCATGTTGTCAAAGGCGTTGCAAAATCTAACAGTTTGATCAATTCGAGCTATGGGAGGGATGCCAGTTGTCAAGGAGGGTACAAATGACTTCTCAAATATCAATTAGATGCTAAAGGACACTTGCACCTAAGATTTAGTTCCATTAAAACCTCATGCAGTGAGTTGGCAACAAATTTATTAATGATTTCCAACAACTTCCTAAAATTTAGAAGTTTGTTGTATTTTTGTCTCTTTGACTGTTGCCACCTATACCTAAGGCTTAAAATCCAATGAAAGAGATGGGTTGTGAACTCCTAAGCATATTTTGGATTTTATTTTATATTTAATGAAGGAGGGAGATCTTGGAGGGGGTTAGACAGGGTTGTATTGAGAGGATTTTCTTTATGTTTTCATATAACTCTCTAAATGATATCCAGTGAAGATTCTAGATTCATAATCAATTGATGGCTAGATTTTCTATTTGATATCATATATTTTCTTCTCTCTGGTTCAGATGTCTATGGTGAATGGTTTTCTATAGATGCTTGTTGGATTCATATCAGTGAATGATTTATTGTATGTATTATTGCAAGTACGTGTTCTGAACTTTTATCTTTTGGTTGAGAGGTTCTTATCCAAGTGATATTTCTTCTAAGTATATGCTTTAGGTTGCCTAAAGTAATTTAATTATATATAATTTCCTTCATATGATAGTCTTCTTGCTCACCACTGCCAATTTGTTCAATGGTTAGAGAATTGTGCATGCCTAGATTGCTAAGTTGTGTTTCACTTATTGTATGAAACCATTTTGAGTAATTTTATCCATTCGTACATCCTTCATCAAAACCAATTTTCAAAAAATCTTTTTCAAAATATTGATGGGTATTAGGCATACTCTTTAACAGTTTAAGAGCAACTCCTAGTGCTAACACTCTTCTTGTGCTCTACTAAGTGTTCAAGGCATGGAAGATTCTTGAGGTAGTATATATGTCCACATACCACTCATCGTGTTCTAGTTCACTAATTATCATGTTGACTTGTTCATTTCCCCCCATTTGTATGGCTTCTTCATTTCTCTTAGTTAACATCTAGGCCAATCCTTGTTCTTTTGTAAAAACACTCATGCTATAGTTTCTTGAAAGGAAAACGAGAAAATTATAAAGTCATGAGAATAGTCGGGGCTAGTCAAGACTAGTGCCTTAGTTATTTATTCCTTAATGTCTTTGAAAGACCTTAAACTATTGTTATCCCATATAAAAGCAACACATTTCTTTAACAGGGAATTCATTAGCTTGAACTTCTCAACGAAGTTTGGATTGAACTGTCTTATGAAGTTGATTTTCCCAAAGAATGATTGCAAATATTTCTTATTTGTAGGTGGTTGCATGTTCCTGATAGACTCAAATCTTTCGGGGTCAATGGAGATACCCTCTTCTGAGACCACATGTCCTAACAAATTCCATTTATCGATACCAAATATTGACTTCTTAAGGTTAAGGGAGATGCCATATCCCCTACAATGCTTGAATATCGTCCTAAGGTGTGAGATATGTAAATTCCTTTCCTTAGATACAACTTTCAAGTCATCTTGGTATATTTATATGATCTTTTGTATCAGGTCCCTGAAGGAAAAATCCATTTCCCTTTGAAAGGTATATCTGACGTTCATGATACTGAAAGGCATTCTCAAGTACATGAAAGTCCCAAAAGGAGTGGTGAGTGCGGTCTTAAGTTGATCTTCCCTTTTGACTTAAACTTGGTTGTAGCCAGGAAAACTGTCTAACATGGACATCATCCCAATGCTATAACTCTTTGTAATAGATGTTCCATGTTTGGGAGAGCGTAATTATCTTTCAATGATAATTGATTGAAGTTACCAAAGTCAACACATATTCTAGTATCTCCATTATTTTTTCATACCACCACTAAGTTTGACATCCAAGAAGATTACCTAATGGGAACTATGATCCCAGTGTCAACCATCTTATGAATATCTTTCTAGATTTAGGGCACTAGCTTAGGGTTGATATGTCTCAGCTTTTGCTTGAATGGTTTGGCTCCTTCTATGAGAGGTATGTCATGTTGAATCACATCGCTCCTATAGAATTGTAGGTCATCGTAAGTCTAGGAGAATATGTCCTTATATTGGTGATTTAGGTCTAATATACCATATCTCTCGGCCTTAGTGTTCCCTTTCCCTATTTTCACCATCCTTGGTTCAATATGTGACCCTATGTTGAACTCCGAAAATTTATCAGACTGGTCTACAACATGTTTTCCCTTATACATATCATGTCTATCAAGCATTTTTTCTAAGGGGGAACATCTCTTTGGAAGGGTGTTGTTAGGAAAGTCTACAATTTCCAAGTTCATGGAGTCTACTAGGAAATTTACTTGGGAATCACAGAACTCTTTACTACCTTGCATGAATCTGATTATATGTGCATCATCATCAAAGACCTGCCAATTCTCTAGGTTATCAGGAACTGATGGTAGGAAAGGAATTTCATAACCTAAACTAACCTAATTTGATAGCGAGATTGAGATTCATTAGATCTACGAGCAAGGAATGTTTACCTTCATTCATTTGATCCCGCAAAGACATAGCATGTTTGATATTTAGTAGCATCTCTTCTTGTTCGAAATCCGATTGAATTTTATCCAATCGATGAAGCAGTTTAGTAGCCAGTTTACTGAGTGGAAGCACCCGTTTAAAAACCCATTTATTTATAAGTAGCATTAGGGGGGGGGGGTTGTACAATGCGCCATCCTAGTCATAAATTCACCTAGATCCAGGCCCACCAGGGAAAAGTATGAAGGAAAAAAACCCTAAAGAACACCTCCATCTTGCAAAAATCTTGAAGGACCCCTTCGCAAGGTTGTAGGGTGGATGTGGAGACAACCAAAGAATCAAAAATGTAGTTTTTTTCCCTAAGGACTTCCTCAATTGAAAAGTCATCAATTTTTTTATGTTATCTCGCGTTGAATCCCTATATCTCCTCAATATTTTATTTTTCATAGAAAAATTTAGATTTACTTGGGAGGCAACTAGGTCAGAGTCCCCTATTACCGTCAAGCACCATATGTTCCTATCCATGGCCAAGTTGAATCCTATGAGTAAATCTTCATATTTTACAACCTTGTTTTTACAATTATACTCAATTCTATTAGAGAAATAGGTGGTCTCCTTGGAGGGGTTAGTGAGGATGATATTGGCTCCAAAACCAAGGATAGAGTGAGTGCAATCAAATTACAAAGTCCACATTCCACTAATATCTTGACATTGCTTGACTTGGAGTGTGGGGTCTGTTGGTGCAATTATTTGCATAATATATTACCAAACATTAATTATCAACCGAAATTTGTAATCAGTAGAGTTGATGCACTATATGTGCCGATAACAGATAGGTTCATATGTATTTTTAGTATAGATTAGATAAGAAAACCATTTAGAAACCAACACACTCTTAAAACAACAATCTTCACACAACTCGAAAGCTAGAAAGCAAAACTCATAAACAAGCAAAAGATCTTGCTCAGGTGATGGACCTGTCCATTGATGGCTCATGAAAGGAAAATATGAACTTTGATTCTATCCCCTAAAACAACTAAACTAACAAGTGGGATGCTCCATTAAATCTCATGTATGGTGAAATATGGAGATCCAACTATTCATGCATTACCACACTTTGCAACAAATTCGAATAGTGAAATCAAACAAAATAACATGAAATCAAAATAACAAATACATGAAACGAAAATCTACACTATCAATTTACAATAATCTTACCAAGATGGATTGGTGGCCCTTGCCAATGCCAACATGGAAGATTTTAGATCAACAAATGATAACTACTAAGAGAGACAAAATCATTGAATCCAAAATTGCATTAATCTTCAATAGGTAGGTTTACAAAAGGAGTCTCTTCATGAATCCAATCTACATCAGAACAATTCTCCTCAAGAACCAGTCTTACATCATAATAATTATCCCCCCTCAAGAAGAGAGGGCACTCTTTTTTATACATGAGAGCTTTGAAAAGAAGATAAGCATCTCATAATTATAGATCCACTTTTCTCTCAACCCATTTCTCATTATTACAAAATATAATCCCTTCAAATCCTCACACATATCTCTCATATATCTTGGATAAGATATGACAACCAAATCTCCATGATCTTCTCCTTAGAATAGGCTTTGAATTATCTCCTCGAATATTGAAATGGTGGAGGAAGTGTTCGAGAAGTCTTTTTGAATTAATCCTTCACATATTCCTACACATGATAAAGCTCACACATTTTTGAGATATATATGAAAACATGTCAATTTTCTAATATTTAATCACAAATTCCCTTTTAATATTAAAATAAATGATTTGGAAAATAATAAGGTTTAACCCATATTTAATTATGAAAATGGTATCATGAAAGATTAATGGGGTGATGAAATGTGAAGACTGATGAAGGGAAAAGTGGATGTAAATACGACATTTCTGAGTCCCAACATACCCCCCAACTGAACTTGTTGCATGTCCTCATGCAACTGTGCATGGATCTTCTCAAGAAATTTTGGCATCTGAATTTTGGCTTTGAGTGATGATAATGAATATTTCCAGGATGGTATTTACATGAGTAACAACTAACATTTTCTTATGGTTGGTTCTTGTGTGACAATCATGAATATAGAGAATGTTGGTTCTTGTGTAAACAACATTTATTTCGTTATTTGTTCTCTTGTTGTTATGATAATAAAATGTTGGTTCTTGTGTAAACAACATTCATTTCATTTTTTGTTTTCTTGTTGTTATGATAATAATTTACCCATTTACTTGCTGGAATATATAAGCTATCAATGTGCATAAGGAAACATCATTGAGTATAAGAAAACCCTTTTTACATATTTGTGAATCATGCCAATATGTATATCAATGCTTATGAAGCAAAGTGCAACAGAGTATCATTGGAAGAAAAAAAATGTTGGTAAATGGTAAATGAGACGAAAAATGGAATAATGGTAGTGGAAAAATGGAGTGATGATAGAAAATATAGTTCCCCCCCCCCAACTGAATTTGTTGCATGACCTCATGCAACGTGGAATGAGTCATAGAAGTGAAAAGGAAAGGAAGCATGGTGAGGGAGTTTTTCAAATTCATTCACTCTAGCATGTAAGGAATTGCATGATTAAAGATTAGAAAACAACATACCTCCACTTACCCAAAATGTTGATGAACGATGCAATAGGAATATGGATGATGTGGCTACTGGAGCATGGAAGATGTCAATGCTGCATGATCATGTGAAAGGAGACTGTTGTTGTAGCTGCGACTGCTGTCACTATTGGATCAAAGAATGTGAAGTGGAGGAATCTGAACTACTGCTGATGAATCATGGAAAAGAGGAAGTAAGAAACTGTAGTACTCTCATATAACTGAAGTCATGCTGCTGTAACTGTTGAGGAGTCATGGAAAAGTGTATAGTCTTCACCCGCTGCGAAACCTGATGGTACAATTCTAGTCATGCAAATGAATGTGTCGATGTCGAGCATGAAGAGAAGTCATTGGATTACCGACCATTGATGAATGTCGTTAACCAATGTGAGGCAACTCATCATTGATGTCAATGAGTGCCAAGGTACCCGATTACATCTTGTGAAGTGCGAATGAATGAGATGATGTCGAGCCACTTGCAAGATCTGACGATCAAGGGACATTGATGTATTCCCATGATTGTCAGTGAGAGAACTTGCCATTAAGGAATGCAAGCCTCCAGGTACTCCAAAGAAACTCTAGTCTATATCCCAGATAAGGCGTTGAGGTGTTGAAAGGTGGGCCTTAAGGAATCCCACATCAGTCAATGTGAGTTTGTAAAAAGATTTGGTAGGACTATATGAACGATCTCAGTAGTAACAACGTTTATGGCAAGGCAATAGAATCATGGAAAGGGAGATGGATAGTTTTATTGACAAGGCAAAATGAACTGAAAAAGATAAAGGGATGTATGCAACTCGAAAATATAGGTGCGTGCGAAGTCATGAAGGATAAGGTGATGGAAAATGGATTCCCGCATGGGTGATGAATAATCTTGGAAGGAGAAATGTAAATGATCATGTCATGGCATAGTTGGTTTTATGAAAGATGGCAGTGTAGTGACAAACGTCATGACATGTGTGATGAGAAATTTAGCTCCTTCAAGCTTTTAATAAAGCATGCTTTTCTGAAAAGTTTTGCGATTCTTGAGAATCCTTGTGGCATGGAATGCGAGCGTCTTCATTCCTGCAATCAAACTTAGTACTAATCCTGCAATAAATATTGTGAGATCTTCAAAGAATATAAAAGGCAGGAATGAGTATGAATGCAAGAAAATTAAATTCAAAAACAAAGTACATTTTACCTGTTGTCGTTGCGCGCTTATTCTATTGTTGCTTGAAGTGACTTTAAGAAAAACAAATCATCATAAGGCATAAAAATGTTTGGAGATTATTGTTTCTAGGAAATGTTTTAGATCCATTTGCAATTTTTTTATTTAATGTTTTGATTTTTATAGTTTTTTTTTTTTTTTTAGGGTTTTCTTTTATATATAATAAACCAAAACAAAAACAAAAAAATAAATAAATAAAAC
>SNQJ01S0010410.1:84464-116435 GCA_010110895.2 Picea sitchensis | reverse complement strand
TTTTTTTTTTTAATTAATTGTTTTACGATTAAACAAAAAAAATAAATAAAAATAAACAACTATACTAGTCCCTATTAAACAACTATACACATTCATATTAATTGTTTTTCTATTAAAATAAATAAATTAATTAATAAATAAACAACTATACAACAACAAAAAAGAATAAAAATTAAAAATTAAACAAAAAAACCGGAAGGTATCCAATTGAAAATAATCCAAAACGCATCGTTGAAATCTCAAAACAAAACTCTTACCTCCTAGAAATCTGCAACGATAAGGTTACTAGCTGGTTGATCTGCTAACACTAGGCGTTTCCGTTTGATTATTGTGTACATAGGTAACCATGGGCGACTTTCTTTTCCAGAAATCGGTGCTCAGTTGAATGAGACGAATCTCCAAAACGATTAGCCGATTTTTGTGATGCATATTAAATCCTCTGATATTTACAAGCGGTGCTTCTTTCAGGAATCCCAGTTTGGCCGCCACGGAGGGATTCCCATTCATTCCATCTACTTGAGGCAGATTGTGCATTAGCCAAACTCTGATCATCATTGGATTTTCTTTCGTTCATGATTCATTTGTCTAGTTCCAGCGATTGTTTTCGATGGACGATTACTTCCTCAATTTATTACCAGAAGGTCCCGTTATGAAATATGAAGTTGTACTTAATATTAGCACAATATGCTGCAGATCCCAACGAAAGAGAGCACCCTGACTTGGACGGAGCAAGACAGATTGAAAAATTATGTGGGGCATCTTGCAATATTATGTACGTGTCGAGGGCAGCGAATGAGAGCACCCTGACTTGTATCTGTCATCGTTTCACACACGCAAAGAAGTTCTTCTCTCCATTATGGGTTCAACCACCCTCCCGCCCGGGGTAATTCAACCAGCAACCTGCCAATAATGAATGGTTGGGATTCTTATGAAGCTGGATGGTTAGGGCACTTGTTGCTTGATTGGATGGACAACCTTTTGCAGTTCATTTTGCCTTGCCGTGTCACTTCCAGCACCACTTGCACCTCCCACTATGGCCATGGTTGCATGTGTTAGCTTTTCAACAAGAGTTGATTCTGGATAAAGGTTGTGTGAAAAAATCCATGTAAGCAAATCCTTTGAAGTGAGAATTCCTTGTGTCTTATTCCCAGTTGTGACGATCACTAAATTTACTCGAAATTCATGCATCTTCTTTGCAGCCATATATACAGATTTCGTTGGTGAAACTATGCATTTTCCATGATGATTTTTGATAGATAGGGCCTAAATATTTGTTCCGGTAGTGTTTCAATAAAAGTGTTGGGAGCATGTCCAAATTGTCTTTCGATGCCTTCGACGGTAGCAGCAATAGCACTCCCCTTCTCCGTGGCCTTTTCCATCTTTTCTAAGGCGCCTACAACACATCTAGACGGAGAAAGCTTCTGCAATTATAAATCAAAATAATGAGGTGCGATATCAATCAGTCACTCTCCACGATCATCTGTGACAATGAGAATGAAGTTCTTGCTTGTCAATACATATTCATTCTATATGAACCATTCTGGCTTGTGGTCAAGACAATTAGAAGGATGTAAATGGACTATCTGATTGTCTTTAACTGTTAGATAGTGGCATGTACGCTCCATGTGAGCTGCATGCATGAAATACCCTGCTAGCATTGCCTTTCGTATATTCACATAATAATCACGACTATTGAAGTCAGTGTTGCACAACTTTAGGTTGTATCTGTTCATTATGTGTACAAGTTGTTGTCTCACATTGTCTGCATATTTGAGAGCTCTTGTATTGATAAAATTCTCATAACACCATGTAGGATCCTCATTATTCTGCTTATAAGCATGGTACACATTCAACAACATCAGATGATCTCCATTGATGTACGCAAACTGAGCTTTTTCTTCATTTGCATCTTTCTGAGCTTCCCTAGGCCGGAGAAAGCAATTGGAGACTGATAACATTTTAGTAATGGAAAGAATTTCATTGGAGCAGTTAAATTCTGGGCTGACAACCAACATCTTAGACATCTGAGGATCCAATGGAAACTCACTCATTAATTCTCCCAACTTTGTTAGATTTCCATCATCATCTAAAGCACCCAAATAATATCGAATGCTCATCGCGTAGACCGTTGGATCACTGTGTAAGTCCGTTGGATCGCGCACTCTAAAAACTGTTGAACTGTGCATATGGAGAAGACGAGCTTCATCAACAAACAATCGCCGAACTGATATTAAGGAGAGACACCATGCTTTTCCTCTGTTTGTTGAGCTATTCATGTCCTCGAAGAAATATATCTATTGGTACGTGCTTTTATATCCTTCGATCAAAGGTTTAATTTCCAGCCATCAAGAGCTATGTCCAAACTCCATCACAAATGAATCAGGATATTTTCCTTTCCTGCCAAGTTTGGCTCCCCAGAAAGGTTCTCCGTTCTTACCTATTCTTCAGATTTCTTGGACGTTGAATGACTTTGATACTTTCTTGTGCTGGCTTAAGCTTGAAGCTTTACGCTTTCCAATCAAATCAAAAGGTCGATGCACCTCATATTCAAGTTGATGTTTCTCTGATTCTTTTTCATTTTGCATCGACCTACACACCAGTCGACTGCCCTGGTCGACCCAACCTACCAGTCGAATGCTTGATTCACTACTCAGTTGACTAGGAGAGTCGAATGCCTATTATCGAATGATCGTCTCCAGTTGATTCAGATTTGGTCTCCGATTCAGAGTTGTGATGAACCTGGTGGGAGCGAATCCCTTAATTTCTAGTAGAGCCATGTGTTGAAACCCTTGCAAAAACATTTTTAAATGTTTTATCTTTTCTTTTTTTCTCTTAAATGTTTTATATATATATTAAATGTTTTTATTCCTAAATAAAACAAAAAGCTACTATATATAAAGCTAATTTTTTTAATTTTTATTCCTATATAAAAAAGAATCATAATTTAACTTAAACATTTTGGTGTTTTATCATTTTTTTTTAATTGCTTTATTCTTAAATTTAAAAGAAGACAAATTCAAAGGAGAATAGATTTATTAGCAAATTGAGACAAAATGAATTGTAAATTGAAGATGAAAATTGATTAAATATGTTTGCAAATCATCAACTAATTCATTCTTGAAAACGTTAGAGACATCCTACTTACTTTCTGATACGGAGGAGAGCATACTTATTCAAAACTAAGAAAACTTGTTACGCTAATTAAAGACTGGAGATTAGTTAAGTGTAGTCAAACTTCCAGTGTAACCATGCACGTAACATAAATAAAAATATGTCCTCTTTCAATTTCCCAATTGACAATCGAAAATATACGTAAACGTGTGAAATTAATTGTTGAAAGTGTAATTTAACAAAATAAAAAGAAAAACTAAATTGATCTAACCTGGTACCTGCTTGAAACCATCGTTCGATAATGCTTTCATAGGCATAGTTTTCACTACTCAGACCGTGTCGCAACTCCTTGTTATCCTCCTCGATCTCCTGCTCTCATAATTGTTCATCATCAAATGTGCAGGGTTCCTTGTATGTTGTTTCGTCGTTTGCCTCTGGAGGAGTAATTAAACTTTCAGCTATTGTCAATATCTCCTCTTCCAGAGAAGAGGAGATCCTAACTTTTGCTAGGATCTAAGTGAATTGTTCCAAGCTTATACTCATTATTAAGCCATATTGAAAAATGAGAATGATTTATCATCAAAAGATTTGAATTTTAAAACTAAGAAATTAAAACTATTTGTAAAGATAAAACATGCCAAACTTGAACTCCTTGCATTATTGGGACCCTACTGTCACCAGGTTATCGGTTCGCACAAGCTAGCTCATCCTAAATAAAAACTAAACTTGCATAAATAAAAACACACTTTTGCATAAAATAAGGAGAAATACACTTCTGCATAAAAGGAAGAGGACAACCTAACTTTGGAGCAACCCCACCAAAGTGGATGCATGGGCTCTTCCCGCACGTCTTATCATCTTCTCTCCGCCCTTAGGTCATCCATAAAACCAATCCAAAACCATTAAAGCAATCTAATCCAAATACTACCTATTACCGTTTACAACTCCCCGACAACGACGCCAAAATGTTGGTGCAACTATTTGCATAATATATTACCAAACATAAATTACCAACCGAGATTCGTAATCAGTAGAATTGATGCACTATATGCACCAATAACATATAGGTTCATATGTTTGTTTAGTATAGATTAGATAAGAGAACCATTTAGAAACCAACACACTCTTAAAAACAACAATCTTCACACAACTCGAAAGATGGAAAGCAAAACTCATAAATAAGAAAAATATCATGCTCAGGTGATGGACCTATCCATTGATGGCTCATGAAAGGAAAATATGAACTTTGATTCTATCCCCTGAAACAACTAAACTAACAAGTGGGATGCCCCATTAAATCTCATGTATGGTGAAATATGGAGATCCAACTGTTCCTGCATTACCACACTTTGCAACAAATTCGAATAATTAAATCAAACAAAATAACATGAAATCAAAATGACAAATACATGAAATGAAAATCTACACTATCAATTTACAATAAGCTTACCAAGCTAGATCGGTGGCCCTTACCGATGCCAACATGGAAGCTTTTAGATCAACAAATGATAACTTCTAAGAGAGACAAAATCACTGAATCCAAAATTGCATTAATCTTCAACAGGTAGGTTTACAAAAGGAGTCTCTTCATGAATCCAATCTACATCATAACAATTCTCCTCAAGAACCAGTCTTACATCATAATAATTCTCCCCCCTCAAGAAGAGAGGGCACTCTCTTTTATACATGAGAGATTTGAAAAGAAGATAAGCATCTCATAATTACAGATCCACTTTTCTCTCAACCCATTTCTCATTATTACAAAATATAATCCCTTCAAATCCTCACACATATCTCTCATATATCTTGGATAAGATATGACAACCAAATTTCCATGATCTTCTCCTTAGAATAGGCTTTGAATTATCTCCTCAAATATTGAAATGGTGGAGGAAGTATTCAAGAAGTCTTTTTGAATTAATCCTTCACATATTCCTACACATGATAAAGCTCACACATTTTTGAGATATATATGAAAACATGTCAATTTTTTAATATTTAATCACAAATTCCCTTTTAATACTAAAATAAATGATTTGCAAAATAATAAGGTTTAACCCATATTTAATTATGGAAATGGTATCATGAAAGATTAATGGGGCGATGAAATGTGAACACTGATGAAGGGAAAGGTGGATGGAAATATGACATTTCTGAGTCCCAATAGGGTCAATGGTATAGAAATTCCCCATTTTGTCATCTAAGTAAAATACCTCGTCCATGGGGCCCTTCGGGGACTCAAACTGGTATCCGACAATAGGTTCTCTATATAGGGTAACAAAACCACCCTTGGGGTGAGGGATGGTAGAATATTATAAATCCATCTATAGGCTACCTCCCAAGGTTTCCTCCCATTCCTGGGATAATAACATCCCCCAAGCACCAGGTATATCAATCACTACAACATTCATCACAAGGGGAATGCAAGGAAAGGTGGCTAGGCTAACCCTAAGGTCCATAATAATGCCACATATCATAATAGGTTTGGATTCCACCCCACATATGTTTCGGTAAGGTCATGAGATTTCAAGGCCAAGTTGTTGCATCACTTTCAAAGGAAAAATATCTGTGGAGGAACCAAAGTCTAACATGCAATTATGGAGGGTGAAGTCCTTCACCAAGAGAGAAATGAAGAATGTTGCATGCTTTCCATTTTTTCCATCGATATTTTTATCATGAAGTATTATAGGAAGATCCTCTTCATCTTCAGATTCTTCAAATTCAAGGTCTTATGAAGGCATGGGGTTTTCAATATTTTCTTCTTCACTAGGGTCAAGCGATGGTGGAAGATAATTGGGGTTGGAAACTTCCAATTCATCACTATTTTCCTAGGGAATGGATGAGGTAGGATTTTTTTTTATGTTTCCTTCATTAAGGGCTTCATCCTCCTCCCTTGGTTCTTCATCTATGAGAGATTGTAGTTGTATTTCAGTCTCCCTAACAATATTGATAGTTTTGGTGTGCCATTTATTCTTAGTTGTGATGGGGCATGGTTATTAATGAGGTGTATCCACCTATGCAATATCATTCATGTCTATTTGGAAAGGGACACCCCTTTATTTTAAGGAACCCACCTTACTCACGAGGGCCTTATGGGATAGCACAAGACACATGACCTTTTCTTCAAGGGTACTTTCCATAGGAGGTTCGTAAAGTTCACATGAATTCAAATTCCTTTCTATTCGGGAAGAATAATCTTGTGCCTCCTCGAGGGTATTGGGGAACTTATATTTTAACAAGAACTAAAACTCCCCTTTGAAAGCATTAAGATAGTGGGATAAAGTGATTGCCTTTGTGGGTCTGATTTTGAGGGAAAATTCTCCTATCAAGGTATTAAATCTAACATTGAATTATTTTACAGAGTCTTTCTCATACTTACGAATCTTGTGAAACTATGAGAAGAGGAAATATTGAACTTTTCCATCACACTGCTTCTTCATGAAATCATTCTCCATATCCTCCCATATTCTTATTCTCTTGCTTGGGAGGTTGTCATACCAATCTATCTTCTCCTACCAATGAGGCAAAGAAGAGTCTCATGATCACATTCAAGTGTTGGTTTTTAGATTCATGGAACCCGTACTCATTGTAGAACCTACTCAAGTGATAATAAACCTTAGTATCATCACTATCGAAGAATTTTGATAGCCAAGAGTTAGTGCCCTTAGGAATATCATGGGGAAAACCATGGATTTTACTCCTATCCAAAGGTCCAAAAAAATTTTTGGATGCCCATTTGGGAGGGGCCATGGGCCAAATCCTATAGTCATGCCTGGTATGGGTTGTCATGAAGGATCGATCGGATTCAAAGATTAAGGAGACTTCCAATATACTTGAAGGTACGTTGAAGTAAAACTTTGGGTTTAGGTGTTGTCTAATGCAATACTACTTGAGTGGGTAACAATATGGGTCACATGAACTTCCAATAGGGCGAGATGTAATATCTAGGCAACCCCCTGAACTCACATGTGTCCCTGCGTGTATTGATCCCAAACCACAGTTTTAAATGCTCAAGGACAACTCCATGTTTTCTTTTTATATACATTGAGTGTACGTCTTTGATCTTAGTGGAGTTTCCAGGTGATCCCCCTTGGATCATCAAAGGAAGGTGAGGGAATTACCCTCAATGGAGTCTCTAGGAAAACTTGTAAGATAAGGGCTTGGGGAGAAAGTTTACCAAGATATGTTGTTGAGGATAATGACTCAATCAGCCCCAACAATGGTGCCAAAATGTTATCATATGATTTGTACTTATGCAAAGCCCAACGCAAGATCCCAAATATTGCATAACTATGAAAGATCCTACCACTGTCAACTTAGTAAGAAATTCCCTCATTTTAGTGATGAAAGAGGTCCACCACAAGAGAGGCTTCCTTGGTGACCTAAAGAGATCAAAGTAGAAAGTATAGTAGACAATCCTACCTCCCCCTCTCTTGATCACTGAAATATTGGACAAGGTCAAGGTAGTAGAAGAGGTATGAATTTGTTTGAGTACTTGCCCAGAACAAGAACTGTAATGCTCTTATTTAATTTAAACTACCATTGATTTAGAACAGAACAGTAAATTTAAAATTCACTTAATCTAGCACATTCAATCTAATATTTCAATAAATAAAATGTACTAACAATTTAATTCAAAAGATTCATAACTCTAACCTAAATCTGATGCTTGCTTCCTTAGCTTGAATCTGATGCTGCTTTTTAGGACACCCCAAAACCAACCTCCCTACCGACTAGTAACGCCTAGCCTTAGGACATCAATGGATGTCCTAGCCCTCCGAGCCCAAAACCTTTGCAGCCCCCCGGTGCACTGTAAATTCCACTGTAGATTTCACTCTCCAATCCTCCAAACTTCCCCTCTCGTAGAATGCTCCCCCCATAATCCTTCTCCCCTTCCCTTATTCCTCCTTCACCGCCCCCTTATATTAACTCCCACCTAACTCTTTATTACACCTTATCCCGTTCTTAAATACCTTATCCTATTATTAAATGCCTTATCCCTTATTTAAATGCCTTATCCCATATTTAAATGCCTTATCCCATTCATTATTATGTTTCCCTTTTACGAGAACGTAACTTAAATTAGTATTATATTTTTATTATTAACCATTAATTTAATACTTAATTAATTAATGAATTAAATAAATAATTAAATCATTCATTAACCCTCATGAACACTATTTAATAATATCCAATTAGAAATATTACTTTAAGATATAATTACAGTTTAGTTAATCCTTTAGGATTATTATTAAATTAATTATGCTTAATAATTAAGGGTCGTTACAAGAACACTTTACAACATATATATCATTATTTCCAAATCCAAACATGCAATTAATACCTCTTTAAGACATTATACAATATAAGTTGCAGTGGTTGTTATAAATTTGAAGCAATAAACTATGATATAACAACAATAAATGATTTATAAAAGCAACAAAAATTAGTGCTAAAAAATGCAACAATTGACCATGAAAACTTAGCATGCATCCACTAGAATATTATCCAATTGTTAGATGCACTTTCTAAATAAGATAGACCACATTTACAAGAATGTATGTAGAAAATTATAGTGTTATCATATGGATGTAGCATTTTTTTGTAACAACAACAAATTATCCAATGAGTTTTCTAATGTTAGTGTTAGTTAGGTTAGTAGAATGCTTAAGAGAGTTGAGAGAATGATTTTGTCAAACAATCCACCATGAGAATGCTTTAAAACTAATGCCTTTTAAGGGTTATGGAGTCTTATAACAAAAAATGTAACTAAGCTTGAAACTTGATCTAGTTGCAACCAAGAGGTAGGATTCAAACCCTAAGGTGCAAGCACATTTGGGCCTTAGGATTTAAATCTCAAGGAGAAGGATTTCTAGGGTGCAAACACTTTTGGGCACTAGAAACCTTTTCTCCCTTCTTGTAGCTTCAACTAGGTCAAAATCAAAAGTTTAGGTATAAAATCCTAAAGTTCTAGCACTTTATAGCTTAAGGGTTCTAACCCTAGCAAGGACTCTTTCACAAATTTTGGACAAAAATCACCTTGTGAGAGAAACAAGCACTTATGTTCCTCTCTTAGGGTTTCACCAAGAAAAATGTGTAGCATAAAATATCAAATTTACCATGAAACATTAATAGCATAAGAATAATTTGTAGAAAATTCACTTATTTTATCCAAGAAACCATGAGATAAAACCCTAATTGCAGAAAATTCCATCCAAAAAAAAAAAAAAAAAACATCCACAAGTTGACCTTCCAAGCATAGCGCATGAGAGAAGAAGAGCTAGTAACCCTTAGAGGGAGAAAATTTCAGAATTCCTCTCACAAATGGTGAGAAGTTATGATGATAAAATGAAATGTGAGGGTAACCTTTTTATATGAGGCTACCCTATTACAAATGTTTTCACATAATTTTTCAATACCATAAAATAAGTGGGGGAAACCCATTAATTTTCCTCTAACATAATCCCAAAATACAAAAATACATCTCAAAACCCTAAAAAGGGTGACTTCAAGCTAGGAGAAGGTGACTTTGTGCCTCCAAAGGAAAATGTTAGGCCTCCAAAGGCCAAGTGGAATCCTCCGAGGGTGAAAGAGTGTGAAGTGAGGTGACTCCTCACCCAAAGCCATGCCAATCATCTTAGGTACCCATCCATCCATCAAAACCCTATCCAAGAAGATGACGTCAAGGGAATCCAAAGGCCACATCCAAGGCTGAGAGGGATGCAATCACATCTCCAAGTGATTTCAAGATACCTACTAATACAACATCCTCCATCCTCTATACACAAAAGCCATGGGGTACTCTGCCCAACCTATGGGGCTTACAGCCCATGTGTGTGGCATAATGACCAGAACTGCTCAAACCAATCCCATCTATCCATCATCCAAGGTCCTGAGAATGTGAGAGCCATTATCTGAGGGTGGTGATTCACTGGATGACCCAATGCTCTCCATCACACGTGCCAAAGTCTTGCAATAAAAGCACAATGTCCTAGATACAAGCCCAATACATCCCTTAAGAACCATGTCAAGGGAATTCAATACAAGCCAAAGTATAAAATATGGTTAGCCAAATTTCATAAGAAACACAAGTCCTTAAGACATGAAAATTAAGTTGCAACTTAAGATATAATCCATGTAAGATAATTCACCTCGGTATCCCCTTCAAGCATCACACCAGCAGACCCCATGTGAGTTACCAAGTTAAGTATGGGAGGGTATTCATCCAACCTTATTAGGTGTTCCACCTAGATAGGAAATAACTAACCTGGTAGAGGGATAGGTCCTGTTATCCCCATTTTGTGGGATAACTAAAGAGATGATGTCTCGAGGCCCTCAGGTTGCAGACATGGAGTGTCGAGAGATCACATGACTATAAGTGTCCACTTACATATGTGGAAACCCGCTCTATCACCACACATGGATCCATCTTCATAGCATCCACCACACCATATATATTTTGGAAAGCATTTGGGTCTTGCTCCATGCGGTACAAGTCAAGTATTGTGGCAGGTAATCACCCTAATATTTGAGGAATTTAAGCATGTTGTATTAGATCTGATTTTGATTATAAAACGTTTGCTTGGACATTATGCTTTTGACCCTGTTTCACCTTCGCGAGTGTCATCGATTTCCTAATAAGTCTCCAAATTTTTGGGAAGAGGTGTAATTGGGTGTCCCTTGAGGGGTCATGATACCATTCCCGACCATGCTTATCAATTTCCACTCATCGCATTCCCATCACAATACCCTCTTCTAGGCCCTTTGGCTTTAGTGACCCAAGAAGGGCATGCCCCTCGTTTCATGGGGAGAAGGGGTTGAAGGTCCAGAGGGATGATCGTTGGAAAAACATAAGATCCTAAAATATAAACCTTCTATATTCTCTCCCAAAGAGGTCTTGAGAGCAACGAAAAGCTTCTCCTAAAAATTCAAAGACCCGCAAAAGAAAAATAACATTATATACATGTCCCCACTTGTTGAGGTGTGTACAGTCATGCAATGTCCCTTTCTTTCCTTGCATATGGAACTCTATGTACCTCTATCTTCAAGTGGGCCTTGTGGTGCTACCCCCCAAGCTAATTGATTTCACTCTAGGGAGTATCCAAGGTTTTGGAATATTAATTAATTAATGGAAATGAATGGGCTTGGGAAAAGGATGTATTGAAAATGAAGGTGCATCACACCCTCTACAAAGGCACCCATAGATGAGACAATACGAGCACTTGTATGTCATGAAACCCAATAACCTATGAAGTCTAAACACCCATACCTAAACTTGGTCAATTGTATAGGGTATTTGAGCATTTGTTTAATTTGATGAGGTAGTTTTGATGCACATTTTTAGATGCCTTGTTTATTATATGTGGTTTTCACTTGCCATGATATTTTGACTTGAGATATTTGGAGGGTGTACCCATTTGTTTTGCAGGACCTTTTTTGGTGGAAAGTTTTAGAGGAACAAGCCTAGCTTTGGCTTCAATGGGGCTTGAATCCCACAGGTTGGATGCCAAGGGCCCACATGACGAATCACGATGACTTGCCTTTAGAGGCCTAGAAGACACCTTGGAGGACCTAGCATATCCCTCACATGCCAAACGAATTTCCTAGGAGGGGAAAAATGTCAATCTTTGGGGCTTGAAGTCACCTAAGGATAGGGTTGGTGGTGATGGAGTTTTTTTTTCATTGAAAATTTGCATGATTTGACTGGAGGAGGCATGGATTAACCTTGGCGCATGAATAGGAGGCTCTAGAAGCCCCAACGACCTCCACTTTCTCCTCCAATGACTTGGAAAGTGTCAAAATGTCTCCCTAAAGGGATGATGTCATCTTGTTTTAGGGTCTCTAATGTGCAAAAGTGTGAATTAAATATTATTATTTGTGTAAATGGTTAAGATAAGGGATTTTGACCCCTTATATTATGTTTTTCTCTAATTAAGTTGGAAAACTATGTTTTAAACATATTGTATAAATAGAGATAATGTGAATCTCATTTCATAACATAACTCTCCCATTGTGAGAAGTACTTGGCTGAAATTTTCGCCACCCTTGGGGATTTTTCTCTCTCTTTTTCATTTGTCATGGTTTACTTTGCTATTGGTGGAAGGAGGTGGTGCGCTACCTCCTATGGAACATTTCTCTTGCATATTGATTGATAACTCTTGGTAAAGTAGAAGTTTATCTTGTTGATTCTTTCTGTAGTTGAAGGGTTTCATCTTGTTATTGTCTTTTTTTCTTAGTTGAAAGGTTAACTGGTTGAACTTCTTGGGGAGTATATGTGCATACTACCCCACTAAGTTCATCAATATTTTTCTTGGAAATAATTTGTTACTTAAGGAAGTGCTAGGAGAACTAAAATGGCTTACACCCTTCTAGCACTTTCCTAGTTAGCTTTACTTTCCTAAGAGGGTTTACACCCCCAAGGAAGTAGTATAGTTAAATCACTCTTTGACTCCATAAGACAATAGTCAAGGAACTAATCATTTACATTTTTGCATTGGAGAAATAAAATAGCGCATTGGGAAACGTGATTTTTGGCCATTTCAATTTTCTGCAATTTAAGTTTTGTTGCTTGTGCCTAGCGCACATCTTAGCCACTAGGGAATCCCCTCTAAAGGTGTATTTATTTTTGTTGTAATAAAATTTTATCTACAACCATTAGGGTTTTAGAAACCCTAACACTCTTTCATTTATAACTTGCATTTCAATCGTGGAAAGTTGCTAAAATTTTACCATAGTAATCTCCTAAGTCTAGCGCACTTTTTGGGTGGATTATTGGAAATTTTTTACAGTTGATTTTACTGCTGTAACAACTTGTTTGATACAGCCATAAGGCTGAAAAATATATCTTCAAACACTTTTTATTACAACCTTGTTTCATTGCTAAATTCTTGTCCTTTCATGTGTAACACACCCGACCCCTAAATACCATTTCTAGGGGTGGGGAATCAAAAATTTTCTCACTCTAATCATATCAACTCATCTCTCCAAGGTATTCATTCTCTTCTACTCGATCGCATATTTCTAAAGACTATTACCGGGCTCTAGTCTGACCTCTGGTTTGAAATATATGGCCTCCCAAAGTTATCCAAGCGTTATTGCTTGGGGCCTTCAGCGTTCAGCGTTGAACACCTCTTTTCTTACTGCATGCATACTCCCCGAAGTTTTGAAATCCCTTCACATGGCCTTGGCCATTTGGTGGTCAAATTTTGGCGTTCTACGTTAAACGTCAACGTTCAGCAATTGACGTTGAATGTTTCAGTGTTCGACAATTGACAATCGACGTTGAACGTTCCTCTACTATACTACACCCCAAATATTTTGAACTCCAAAAGTCTCGGTCACATCACCAACCACATTGGCTAGGAGGGCACAAACTAGAGGCTAACACTCGATGAGGGCCAGAGGTGACATGTTTCCTCATTAGGGGGTGACACGTGTCATGCTCTAATAAGCATAAGAGGTCTGCAAAACATCCATATCTTGGTGACACATGGCACGTTAACCCTGGGTCCAGGCCACCCTAGGTAACATCAACACATCACGTCACCTCGGACTGACAACCTTCCAAACCCTCTGATCTCACGATCAAGATGCATCCACGTAGTCCTCGGGATATATGGCCTTTGTCACTTCACAACTTTGACATTCGAGGGTTTCATGGTGTAATCCTCTCCTTACTCCCGGAGTAGGTCAAGTCGAATTGACTGTGGGGTAGATCCAACGATCACGAGTGGTCTCAAATATCCTCCATATCGATAGCTCTCGTTAATTCATGACTTCATAACTTATCAACACACCACACCTCAAATCCCCTGGAGTGCCAAGTCTCTGGACTAAAGGATCTGGTGCCATGCATCCCTTGTATATCGACGGTTGGGATTTACTCTGTTGTTTGCGACTTCGAGAGTCTTCACACTTTGAAGAATCTCGTCCAAATTCCTCTAGAGTGTCAAACCTCTGGACTACGAGATCTCCTACCATGTGGACCAAATGGGTAATTACCAGAGATGACACATGGAAAGGCAGAGAGGACATGTGGCCCCTTTAGTGGGTGATACACGTCTCGTGTTAATGGACCTATAGGGTTTGCGAAACATTCAAATCCAGGTGACATGTGGCATGTTAATCATGGGTCCATGTCACCCTAAATGAAATCATTATGCCACGTCGCTCCATACTAATAGCCTTATAACATCCCTTAGATCTCACGATCGAGATCCGTCCATGTAGATCCATAGATCTAAAACTCCCGTTACTTTGGGAATTCAACATTCGGGTGTTTTTGCTATGCAGACTCCTCGTGACTCTCGAATTTGGTCAGTGTCAGGCTGACCATAGTATAAATTTGATGATTAGGGTCTATCCATGTAGACCCACACATATACGATTCTCGTGTCTTCAGGACTTTGGTCTTCAGACCTTCGAGAGTTCCTCTTCCCATTAACACAATGACTCAAAACTGTTGAAGTGTCAATCTACAAACTATGGGATCTGGCAACACATATCCCTTTTGATGGACGGTCCCAATTTTCTTTAGACTTCAGGACTTCAGAGGATCTGTCTCCCTTATGAAGAATACACAAACTTCTCCGAACTCACTAAGGATGAAGGATTTGGGGGGGGTTAATACCTGTGCTCCTTCTCCAAATCCAATGGTGGTGACAGACCTTGGCTCCTCCCAAATGGATCTCATCCGCTCATCTTCCAAATGAAAGGATCCTCCCTTTCGAGACTTAAATCTCTCTATCCTTCCTGAGCTTCATCTTCTCTGAAGAAATTAGGCACGGATGCACGTTTTACGCTCTTTCTCTTGAGCTTGATATGTATACGTAAAATTGTTCCCAAGGTCGAGAGACTCAGAGTTCATTTTCTTTAACTTGAGCCACTACAAGGCCTGAGCCTTTACATGTACAAACCATATAGTTCCTTACTTTCTTAAATACACAATCAAGAAAAAGATAAGGGAACACATTCTAACCATCAAGCAACATGCACATCCCTGAAGAATTCATAGGACATCCAACTTTATTTTATAGTTACAGCTCAAATATATAGGGTATGAGAACACTTATCTATTTTAGATTGTAGCCAACGAATTGCCTGTGGATTTGCACCTTTCCACCCAACCGTAGGCTAGGAGGCATTCAATATTAGTGCTCTAGCCACCTCCATTCCAAGCCATGATATCACCAGGGAAATTTCTTCCATTACTCAGAGATCCCTTCTCTATCATAGCATCCCTATGAGGTTTATCATATGCTTCCTCAACATCAATCTCATGGTCTTCCTCCTTTCTTCTGCATATCTGCATCCCTCGTTCCCCTTTGTGCATGCTCTCTTGTCTGATTTATCTCTTGCTCTCTACAGAGCCTCCTGCGCTCTTCTCTTCCATGTCTCTTCTCCTTATCTCCATTTTCCATATATTGTTTCCCAGCATGGTTCTCGATCCATTCTGTTCTGTTTGTCAGAAGGAAACCTGGGGCATCCTGGGTCTTCAGGACTTTGTGGTACTTTGGGCTGACATTCTTCAGTCAGACCATGCTTCCATTCATGGGGGTGGTTGAGTATTCAACCACCATTCCTTCCTTCATTAAATGATTCCTCTCCTTAGGATCTATAGGGGGTTTATCATTCCCAGCAAGGGGAAATTATGGATCATTTGACATAATGAACCCTCTCTTATAGTTTTCCCATTCATTCCTATAGTGATATCATGGCTAGTACTTCAAGGCTTCACCCCCATAGTTAGTTATTGGAAATTCAAACAATAATACATTTACATTGTTCACATGCCATAGCATGGTGATCATAATTAATGATTAATTACAAGCTGGGGGAAACATGGGTGTTACATCATGCTTGAGAATTACTAGTGTTTATCTAGCTTATCTCTTACATCATTTGTTGTAATTTTAGAAATTGTTTAGCAAAAATAATGCTTAGTTTCTTGCTAATATATATCCTTGTTTACTTTTGCAATTAGGGACAACAAGATTAACTTGTTTGTCCACCTAACATTATACATATATATTTGGCTTGTTCTTGTGTATCAGGAAGGTACATCATTCTTTGCAGGTGTTCTTATCTCTTGGAAACCTTTGTCTACAACCAAGACTCTTTCCCAAGCCTTTCCACATCTTCCATATTGACCTATAGGGGAAATTTACTTCATCTCTTCACTTTCCATATCATTTTCTCCACGATCACCAGGATTCCCCCCTTGAGATGATTATATAATCTCTAAAGTGATGAGAATACCTTCCTAAGGTGACAGTGGGTAGGTTTTCTCTAATTTATCTACATTTGGTGGTTGGGTCGGTATTTTCCCAACCTACAACTTGTGCGATAATATTTTGGCACCATTTCCAGGAAGGATTTTGAATCCTCTTCCGAACCCTAACAACACTTTGACAAGTTATCCCAAAGCCTTTCCCTAGATTTCCTGGTGACTCCACCTAAAGGACATCCCCTTTCCACTTTTGATGAGTTCTCCTTGAAGCTCGTTCGATGACTCTACTTTCCCAGAACCCACCTTTCCTTGTTTCCCCCTCTCCATCCTTTGATGAGCCTTGATCTCATCTAGCAACTCCATTGAGGTGTCTTTTCAATCAATGGAAATATGGAACCTTGGGATGAACCCTCATCCATAAATTGTTATGCCTCAAGGAGGGAAATTTTACAAATGGAAAAGGAAAAGGATGCTAATAAAGCTACTAAGGAAATGATGAATTGTATAAAAGAGTTATTTCAAAAATCCGTCGAGGAACTAGCCCTTGAAGATGAAGAAGTGCTTGAAGGATAGATATCTGAAGAAAGTTACCAAGAAGATCCCGAGGAATTTTCTCATGTTGACGATCTGGACTATACATTTGAAAAATAGGAAATGCTCATATATACCCTTCCACTTGATGAATACATCCATGCATTTGCTCCTCCTACACATCAAGAAGAGAACATGATGAGTTATGACCCTTTTGACAATCTTGAAGATGATTTATTCCATGACTTTGGAAGTGAAGAAGTATTATAAGAGCCCTTGGATGCAACATATCCTTTTAAAAGAAGGAAAAAAAATCACTCTGCACTAAGGATCAATCCCCTTGCGATGAAGCAACAATGGAGGGGCATGTCGATAAAGAGAAAGAAGAATTCTGACGAATCAAAACATGTTGAGACATAATTATCTTTGTTCATGCTTGATGAAGGTGAGGTGGTCCAACCTTTCTTTCCTCCTATGCATGAATTTGAAGAAGCAATTAGTCTCAATGATGAAGATATTGAAGATCCAATTGAAGTTTCCCCAACCTCTGTTCTTCTTGCACATGAAGATGAAGAAATGGTTATTTTCAGTTGTAATAATGGTCTTATGAAAGAATCATTGGATATGGTTGATGAGAATATAGACACTTTCATACGGACTAGGAGACACGAATGGGATTTGTTTCATCTCATTCTTTTAGAGACCCCTTTTATGACATTGAGGGTAGCTCTGAGGAAAAGTGGGTTGATATGCCATGTTTAGAGGACTGGTCTTCATAACTGTATGATTCATATGTTTTGCAACCCGATGATGATATGATTACATATTTGTTCTATCCATTTGAGAATGACCTGATGCAACAGTTTCAGGATGATTTCTGGCTATCCCTTGGGGGTTGTGATGCATATTTTTTTTATGAGTATTTTTAGCCATCATGCTCAGAATTTGATAGACACCGGGACATGGCCAACCTAGAGCAGTCTGAGGTCCACACTACCAAACAAAAGTACTTTCATATTGAGACTTTTGGTGGGGATTTGCAGATAAAGAAGCAACATTTCCTAAGTCCAAGGGAGGATTTTTTCTCTAGACATGAGGTTATCCCTTACCTCTTATCTTCTTCTCTAGGAAGCCATGCAATCTTCTTCCGCAATCTCATCTCCTATCAATATTCAACAAGAAGTGGATCTTTGTGCATCAATGAAGATGAACCATTGTCTATATACGATGGTCCTATTCAGAGATGGGTTGATCGAGCTTGTGGCTATCGCTTCAGGCATGATTCCTTGGATAATCAGAGTTGCAAATATTATTTCCAGTGAGATTTCCTCCCTCCCACCCATCTCCATGAGTTTCATTTCATTTCATGATTATATATCTATTTATTCTCATGATCATTACGTGCTTGAATTGTATTTTTGTTTTTACATAATTAAGCACAAGGGGAGATACTTTGATGGGATGATCAACTGGTTGCACTAGTTGTATGACTTCACTTGACTTCACCTATTGCTTGATCTTCAGGGCCCCAAGGCCCCAGGTAAGTAGGTAGGTCATCTTGATTTCCTTGAATTTTCATCTTGATTGCTCATATTAGTTTATATGCATATCATATTTCATTTTTCTCTACTTGCATATTGATTTCATGCTTAGTTTAGAAATTTTTGAAAAAATGCTAAATTTTTTATTTTTTAGATCACATTTTTGGATTTTTGATGTATATGGACAAAGGATGAGTGAAACCATTCTACTATTAACAAGTTTGATGTCTTACTGTGTGTAGGCATAGGTCTACCAGGATTTTTTGTGGTTCTCATGCACTCTATGGAGAGCACATGTCCCCAAGTAGGAGCCAGATGTTATCCCCATTTTGTGGGATAACTAAGGAAATGATGTCTCGAGGCCCTAAAATTGCAGACATGGAGTGCCAATAGATTACATGACTAGTAGTATCCACTTGTACATGTGGAAACCCTCTCTATCACCACACATGGATCCATCATTAGAGCATCCACCATACCAACTAGCTTTTGGAAAGAATTTGGGTCTTGCTCCACGCGGTACAAGTAAGGTATTGTGGCAGGTAATTATCCTAATATTTCAGGAATTTAAGAATGTTGTATTAGAGATTATTTTTATTATAAAACATATTCTTGGACATTATGCTTTTGACCTTGTTCCACCTTGGTGAGTGTCAACGATTTCCTAATAAGTGGCCAACTTTTGAGGAAGAGGTGTAACTGGGGGTCCCTTGAGGGGTCATCGTACCATTCTCGACCACATTTATCACTTTACGCTCATCACATTCCCATCACAATGCCCTCTTCTAGTCCCTTTGGCTTTAGTGACCCAATAAGGGCATGCACTTTGTTTCATGAGAAGAAGGGGTTGAAGGCCCAGAGGGATAATGCCTGGAAAATGACAAGAGCCTAAAATATAAACCTTTTAGATGCTCACATAAATAGGTCTTGAGAGAAATGAAAATCTTATCCTAAAAAATCAAAGACCTACAAAAGAAAAATAACATTATATACATGTCCCCACTTTTGGAGGTGTGTACACTCATGCAGTGTCTCTTTATTTCCTTGCATATGTCACTTTGTGTACCTCTAGCTTCAATTGGGCCTTGTGTTACTTCCCCCCAAGCTAATTGATTTCACTCTAGGGAGTACCCAATGTTTTGGAATATTAATTTATTGATGGCAATGAATGGGATTGGAAAAATGATCCATTGAAAACAAAGGTGCAACACACCCTCTACAAAGGCACCCATAGATGAGTCAATACAAGCCCTTGTATGCCATGAAACCCATTAATCTATGAATTCTAAACCCCTATCCACCTCATCATCCACTACATGACCTTGAAGGGGCACCCTTGGGAGCATCCCCTACTTGAGGGTTTCGGTCAATTGTATAGGGTCTTTGAGCATTTGTTTAATTAGATGAGGTAGTTTTGATGCACATTTTTAGATTCCTTGTTTATTAGATGTGGTTTTCACTTTGCATGATATTTTGACTTGAGATATTTTGAGGGTGTACCCATTTTTTTTGCAAGACCTTGTTTGGTGGACAATTTTGGAGGAACAAGCCTATCTTGGGCTTCCATGGGTCTTGAAGCCCACAGGTTGGATGCTAAGGGACCACATGCTGAATCATCATGACTTTCCTTTGGAGGCCTAGAATACACCTTGGAGGAGCTAGCCTATCCCTCACATTCCAAACACATTTCCTAGGAGGGGAAAAATGTCACACTTTGGGGCTTGACATCACCTAGGGATAGGGTTGGTGGTGATGGAGTTGTTGTTCATTGACACTTGGCATTATTTGACCCGAGGAGGCATGTATTGAACTTGGAGCATGAAGAGGAGTCTCTAGAAGCCCCAACGACCTCCACTTTCTCCTCCAATGACTTGGAAAGTGTCAAAACGACTCCCTAAAGGGGTGATGTCATCTTATTTTAGGGTCTCTAATGTGCAAAAGTGTGGATTAAATATTATTATTTGTGTAAAGGGGTAAGATAAAGGATATTGAACCCTTATCTTATGTTTTACCCTAATTAAGTGGAAAAACTATGTTTTAAACATTTTGTATAAATAGACATCATATGAATCTCATTTCATAACATAACTCTCCTATTGTGAGAAGTACTTGGCTGAAATTTTCGCTACCCTTGGGGATTTTTCTCTCTTTTTCATTTGTCATGGTTTACTTTGCTATTGGTGGAAGGAAGTGGTGCACTACCTCCTATGGATAATTTATCTTGCATATTGGTGGATAACTCTTGGTAAACTAGAAGTTTATCTTATTGATTCTTTCTCTAGTTGAAGGGTTTCATCTTGTTATTGTCTCTTTTTCTTAGTTGCAAGGTTAACTAGTTGAACTTATTGGGGAGTATAAGTGCATACAACCCCACTAAGCTCATCAATATTTTTCTTGGAAATAATTTGTTACTTAAGGAAGTGTTGGGAGAAGTAAAAGGGATTACACCCTTCTAGCACTTTCCTAGTTAGCTTTACTTGCCTTGGGGAGTAAGAGGGTTTACACCTGCAAGGAAGTAGTATAGTTAACTCACTATTTGACTCAATAACCCAATATTCAAGGTACTAATCATTTACTTTTTTACATGGGAGAAATAAAATAGTGCATTGGGAAACGTGATTTTTGGCCATTTCAATTTTCTGCAATTTGGGTTTTGTTGCTTGTTCCTAGTGCACCTCTTAGCCACTAGGGCATCCCCTCTAAAGGGGTATTTCTTTCTTCTGTAATAAACTTCCATATACAGCCATTAGGGATGCATAAACTATAACACTATTTCATTTATAACTTGCATTTCAACCATGGAAAGTTGCTAAATTTTTTTCATAGTAATCTCCCAAGTCTAGCGCACTTTTTGGGTGGATTATTGAAAAGTTTTGACGGTTGATTTTACTACTATAACAAAAAAAATTATACATCCATAAGGATGAAAAATATCTCTTCAAACGCGTTTCATTACAACCTTGTTTCATTGCTAAAGTCTTGTCCTTTCATGCTTGAGTATTACTAGTGTTTATCTAGCTTATCTCTTACATCATTTGGTGGACTTTTAGCAATTTTTTAGCAGAAATAACACTTAGTTTCTTTCTAATATATATCCTTGTTTACTGCTGCAATTAGGGACAACAAGCTTAACTTTCTTGTCCAACTAACAATATACATATATATTTGGATTTTTCTTGTGTCTCGAGCGGGTACATCATTCTTTGCAGGTGTTCTTATCTCTTGGCAACCTTTGGCTACCACCAAGACTATTTCCCAAGCCTTTCTGCATCTTCCATATTGACCTATAGGGGGAATTTCCTTCATCTCTTCACTTTCCATCTCATTTCCCTCAGGGTCACTGAGATTCCACCCTTGAGGTGACTCTATCATCTCTAAAGTGATGGGAATACCTGCATAAGGTGACAGTGGGTATGTGTTCTCTAAGTTGTCGCCATTTGGTGGTTGGGTCGAGTTTTTCCCATCCTGCAACTTGTGCGATAACAAGTCCCAAGAGTGACAAGGGAAAGCAAAAACCCACCAAGAGTAAGTATGAAAATGATATGGTTAAGGTATTACTTCATGGATTATGGTGTCATAAATCCATCTCTATGATCACCTTTGTGGATGGTGCGCTTTTTCTTGAGTTACCCAATATTTGCGTGCCACCTTTTTCCAAACCTCTTTTTTCCTTTTTCTAGTCCATGCTTTCATTATATTTGCAAATTTGTGGGTCCACTTTATAGGGGTTCAAGCTTTAGCATTAATTTTTTGGGACCGAGGCGAGCAGTGAATGAGTAGAGCTCAAGTTAGAAAGACTTTTGGTGGTCCTTCTTTTCTATGTTCACTTTCTTTTCTAGCATCATTTTCTTATTCTTTTATAGCAGTTGTGAAACAACCTCTGGGCCTTCTACCCCTCTTCTCTTGAGAGAATGGAACATAGTCAAAGTTTAGTACAATATGAGAGGATTTAGGATGGAAAATGTTAAGTATGGTCAAGAGAAAAACATTATCCTTGGGAAGCCCCCCTACTATTACCCTTTTCCTTGGGCGGTGACAACACAAGACTAGGGCAGAAAAGATGACCACCAAGGTGAAACAAGGAAACTGACACAATTTCCTAAACTAGTGATCCATTAGCCAAATTCAACCAAAGATCCTCATTCACATGCCCAAAAAATTAAGTGCAACACTTTGCATGAAATAAGGAATAACATACCTCATGGTGAAAATAGCTTACCATCTCCCATACTCTGAATTGCTTGAATGTGATGATCCTTGGTTTGATCTGTGTTGGGAAGCAAATAGGGGGGTTGTTGGGATGTCATCTATGGACATGAGGATGATCATCATCATGGTGTAGATCATGTTCTCCATTATGGGCCTCAATACATGATATCCTCCAGTTACCGCTAGGCATGGGAGGGTAACATGGCCATCATGAAGGACATCACTCAAGATGTCAAGAGAACTCCAATGTCTGAGGGAAGAATGAAAAATAATCACCCAATTGAATTCAAGTAATCATTGAGTAAGTCATCTATAATGTGAAAATCGATCATGGACCATCTCCCATGTGCAAATACATCTCGGACCATCTAGGGGATCAACATACATCATGTACCCCAAATCTCATGAAGCACCCCCAAATATGGTGTAAACAGTTTTGGAGCAACCAAAAAGATAATATAGCCCATTTGGTTTTCTATCTTCTGGGGAGCCAAGTGGACGCACATGGCTCAAACCTGTTAAATTCTCAATGACTCCCACCTTAAAAGTTGTATACGTTTAGCTTGCATTCGTATGCTATAGAACTTAATCCCATGGCCACACAAACATTCTGGATGGATAACCTAGTGGGTAGATGCCATCTTCGGGATGGTAGGATTTCTCCAAGGTTGTGGTTGAAATATTACTAAATTGTTTTGAGAGTGAAACTATGTTGTGCCTAGAGATCTTGAAGAGCTCATTGAAGGGTTACAATGGACCCCTTATGACGAGGACAATCAAGCTTAGGTGGCTAAGACATGCCATATGTTGTAGGTGGAAGGTGTCTGTCGAGCAAGATGCATGCAATTGCATGATTGGATACATTGGCTCAAGTTGAGATATAGTCCCACAAAATCCTTAGCAACCAAAGACATTGAAAAATACATTGGTGTTCTTAAAACCTCCCTATGTCAGATGAATAAAAAAGAGGAGATTGAACATGAATTCATTGAGCACTACCTAATGGTTTTCCAGTTGCATGTTCTCTCTTGGAGTGACTGGAGGCTACCCAAAAATGTCTTGATGTGATTCTATATAATCTTTGTGATGGAAATTGATAGGCTTGTGACCTAGCACTAACCCTAGGTGAGCTAGTCGTGACCCTTGATAATATGGAAGATGAAAAATCCCATAGGCTTTATGGTTTACCATGTGAATTCTACAAGGATATATGGGATTTCATTGGCCTTGATATTCTTTGTATCTATAAGGAATCCCTAAGCCAACATTCCCCAGGGCGGAAATAACTAGGGGCTTATCCAATTTATCTTGAAGTCTAGGGACCTTGATATCATCACTAATTAATGGTCTATTACTCTTCTCAATACTTCCTACAAAATTTTGGTGAAATCCCTAGAGTTTCCCATGAAGCATATTTTTCCTAAGATCATTCACCTCTAGAATACGTGGTTCATATGGGGGAGATGCATTCTTGAAAATATTATTTTTGTTTGGGAGGGAACAAAATGGGTTTGTTTTATTTCCTTAGAGACTATGTTCATAAAAATTGACTTTGAAAAGGCCTATGATCGAGTTGAGTGGTCCCTTATCCTAGCCATGCTAAAGGCCTTGGGGTTTGGTCCAATCCCTTCCTTATTGACTGACTCAATAAGATTTGGCTCTTTAAGTCATAACAAAATACTTGGTTATTTCATCTTTAGAGCATTTAGAATCCTATTCTATATCCCAAAAAGGAATTCTTTCCTTGGATCTTGATGATACAGGGTCTACCTATTGATAATATATTGACCAACCTAGGGGTATAATCCTTGTTACCCACATTGTGCTCAAGTTGAAAATTTGAAACATCTTTTCTAGTTCCATGCATATGCTAAGGTAGTTTGGCCTTGATTAATTTTGTGTGTCAACAACTATTTTTGGCCTCTCTCTCTTAGCATGGTGCCTTGTTAGGTGACCATCTTCCCCGAGCCATGGAGTTTGGGACCACTTGAATGCTTTTCAAGGTTGGAGTGCTCTTCTAGATTTAGAAACAACACAACCATCTTTTGTTTAATGATAATTTTCCATTTCATTAGTTTTATTGGTATGGTATTGCATTAATTCATGTCAACTTGCTACTGCAGATAGAAGTACAATATCAAAAGGTGCACCTAGGAATGGATCACCTTCTTTAGTGATTAGGTTGTTGGCATGGGGCCTCATGTACCATGCACATGGTACCTCCTGACCCACATGGCATGTACCCTTCATATATCTTTATTTTGTCATGCCTACAATGACCTCTCTCACAGTCTAGCTCATTAGGTTCCACATCTAATGGTTTGGTTGACTATGGTCACAGTTAAAACATAGTTACCAACTTAACGAGAACTATGATCTCAAAACGAGAACTCTAGCCCAAAAAAAACAAAATCAACCCCCAAATAAAAAAGTGGCACTACTGGTAGCACCCTTTTTTGGAAGTGGTTAAAATTTTGACTTGTTTGAAATCATAGCCTTAACAATCGAACAAAAACCTTAAAATTGACCCTCGAATTGAAAAGTGATGTTGCTATTAGCACCAATTTTTTTTGCGAGTTAAAATTACAACTTGATTGAAACTATGGTCTTGACAACTTGTACCCTTGCAGATAAAAAAACTCAAAACTAACTCCTAAATCGTAACTCGAAAATTTATTTATGTATATATTTTAATTTACATTAAAAAATAAATAAATAGAAAAGAGAAAAACTCTGCAAACAAATTAAAAGGAAANGCCCAAAAAATTAAGTGCAACACTTTGCATGAAATAAGGAATAACATACCTCATGGTGAAAATAGCTTACCATCTCCCATACTCTGAATTGCTTGAATGTGATGATCCTTGGTTTGATCTGTGTTGGGAAGCAAATAGGGGGGGTTGTTGGGATGTCATCTATGGACATGAGGATGATCATCATCATGGTGTAGATCATGTTCTCCATTATGGGCCTCAATACATGAGAAAAAAAAAAAAACTTTTAAAAATTTTTTTTTTTTTTTTTTTTTTTTTTTTTTTTTATAACAAAACAAAAAAATGAATTTTTTAAAAAAAAAAAAAAAAAAAAAAAAAAAAAAAAAAAAAAAAAAAAAAAAAAAAAAAAAAAAAAAAAAAAAAAAAAAAAAAAAAAAAAAAAAAATGAAAAAGCATAAATGAAGGCCAAAACCAAATGGAAGAAATCAAAAACACTTGAACCCTAACAAAAATGTAACTAAAAATGCAACAATTAAAGAAAAAAAACAAAAATAAAATTTAAAAATTTAAAACAAATTAAAATAAAAACAATTTATTAAAAATAATTAAATGAAAATATAAACAATTAAAAATAAAAATAAAAACTGAAAATATAATTAAAACAATAAAATGAAACAAATAGGCCCCGAGGTGGGAAATTCTTGAAATCGTGCCCCCCTTCCCTCATCCTACAATTGATGCGAGCCTCGCCCCCTCCTTCCACACTACCCCCTCCCCTCAGCTCCACGTACCATCGGCTTGCAAGAGCCACCTTGTGACGGTTGGAGGGACGGTGAGGTGCACAATTCGAAAAATCACCCCAGTTCAGCCCGTCGTTGCTAGGTGGTCGTGGGTGGGGGTGGGGATGGGAAGTGGGAGGGGTGGGGGAGTGAGGCAGAGATGGGAGAAGCAGTGGGAGTCACATGGGTGTAGGGACGAGGGTATTTCGGGAATCACCCCTCACTATTTGTTTAGTTTTGTCAGTATATTTTAATTTTAACAATTAATATTTTTTAATTGTTTATAATTTCATTTAATTGTTTTATAAAAATTAATATGTTTTTAAATACAATTTTTTTCCCCATTTTTTTCATTTAATTTTGTTTTTAATTGTATTTTAATTTTTGTATTGGGGTTTTTGTGAGTTCTCTCTCAGTGTTTCCTTAATGTTTTTGGTTTTCATTTGGTGTTTTTCGTTCCTTTTGAGTGTTTTTTAATTATTGTTTTTAGTGGGTTTTGAAAAAAAATAAGAAATTGTTCAACAAAAAATAAAAATTTGGGTTGTGATTTAAATAAAAAAAAAGGTGTTTTTTTTTTTTTTTTTTTTTTTTTTTTTTTTTTTTTTTTTTTTTTTATTTATTTATTAATGTAAATTAAAATAATTATTGATTAATTTCAAATGATTTAGAATTAGATTTTGGTTTTTATTTGCAAAGTGCAGGTTGTCAAGGCCACAGTTTTAATAAAGTCATAATTTTAACTCTAAAAAAACTAATGCTACTGATATCATCACTTTACAATTCAAGGGTCAATTTTAAGATTTTTGTTTTTGATTGTCAAGGGCATGATTTCAAACAAGTTAGAATTTTAACAACTCCTAAAAAAAATTCTTCTCGATGAAATTGCCACTTTTTATTCAAGAGTAAAAATAGCCCATAAATGTGACAAAAAATAGAGAACTCTAAAAAGAGTGTTGATATTATGGTAGTTGTGAGGTGAAGTAACCTCCATGTGTAACCTTTGACAAGACTAGAATATTACATGTGAAGTAAGAGAAAATCTAAAACATTGGATAATAACCCGGAAGACAAGTTGACTCAAGAGAATATTTATAATTGAGTTATTAGCCTACATAAAGAGAATTGACCTGTTAGCCGATATCCGGGGATAACTAGGAGATAATACCGAGGCCCACATGGTCCTAGACATAGATGCAGGAAGCGAGGAGCGACCTGAGCATGGTCTGGAGGACCCATCTTCTTCTTCTTCTCATTGACTTGTCTGTGAGCGGTACCGGCCTCCATCACTCACAGGCTTGGGCTTTGCATTAGAGGACTCTTGCTCCATGAGGTAATTAGTGCGGTATCATGGTATGTGTCATATTTCATCATTATAACCTTCTTATGTAGCCATTAGATCTCTTTGTTTTGGAATAACTGCTTTGGATTTTACACTAACCTACTTGACCACTGTTGGGGTAATTGATTGGGTGGCCAGCAAGTTGGTATTCATGGGTTTTGGTTAGCCACAAAGGAGTTTGAAGAACCATCGTCAGCTCCACTCATATTATCATTTTTCATTTTAAAGCCCATTCATCTATCCCGCACTCCCTAGTCTAGCCATTGGGATGACCATCGGTATATCTTGTCTTGTGGGAAGAAGGGGCTAAAGGCCAGGGTAAGCGGTTGGTAAAGATAAAAGCCATGGAAGAATGAAAACCTAGAGATGCTTTGCCGAGGGATCCCAGAGAGGCAATAAAAGCCTCTCATAAGGACGAGGACCTAAAGAAAATAATAAATAAATAAATTGCAAGACTTAACCAAAGAGGATGGGAGGTCTCATCACAGGCGGAAGGCCCATTATGTTCATAAGTATTTAGCGATTATGACATTGCCACCATCTGGTCACCACACGGTGTTGACCGCTGGTTGCATGGCCAAGGAAGGGGGTCTCCGCAGGCCGGCCCCTATCATTCTGCGAAGATACTAGTGGGTAACGGCCATTTCTGGCCACCCTAGCCAAGGCGATTAATCTTTTGTTAAGGCTTGTAGCAAAAATGCAATAAAGAAAGATAAGGCAATAGGGGCTTGGAAAAGTGCATCCATGGTGCGGCTAAAGCCTCCTACAAAGCACCCACAGACAACACCAAAATGGAATACGACTATGACTAGACATCCCTAAAAACCACCTCACGTCACTATACATGGTTTGAATAACCCTTCTTGGGAGACTCTCCATTTCTTGTGGGTGTGTATGGTTTCCCTTTTGGTTGCTTTGGCTGTATAGTGGGTTTGTGTAGGGTTTTTAGGCTATTAGAAGATTTGTTAGGGATGTAATGATGCATATATTTGATAAATTTAATGATGAAATGTGATTTACATTGCCATGATGTTTTACTGGACTAATGAGCCTTTGGGCGTGGCACGATATGCTGGGACCATGCCCGTGGACAGTGCAGAGGATGGTACACATGGGAAATGATTAGCGGACCTCCATGGAAGTTTTGAAGAGCCCATCGAGATGGGCGTTGGTATGGTAGAGGCGGAGACGAGTTGGCGAGCCCTTACTGAGAAGAAGAGGGCGTCCCTCGGCAAGGCGTTTGGCATAGATCATGGCCTTGGGGATCATCCCCTTTACAGATGGGACTTTGACCTTGATGATCAGGGGGATGCCACTAGGGCAGGATGGACGGCTTCTAGGGCGCGTGGCAGCCATGTTGGGCTTGTTTGGCATATGTGACCCAGTTCTTTGAGGCCCTAGGAAGGCAACGTTTTGCTTATTGAGTGGTTATTGTGCCCTAAAGAGATAGCGTCTCCCTTTAGGGGCTTGACGCTTTGATTTTCTGCTCATTATTGGCATTTGCATGTAAAAGTGACAAATGTTGGATAATGAGCTGATTGTAGCAGCCATTATTTTGATGACCCTATTTTGTTAATTAAAGGTCAATGTATTGTATAAATAAAGGATGTTTTCCCCTCTTTTGGATCATAGCATAACTTGCTCTCCTTTGGAGAAGTCATTTTTATCTCTTGTCTTGTTCTTGTCTCTTGGAAGTGTGGTGCAACCTCTTGGAAGTGTTATTTTTGGCAAAAGTGGTGCTATATGCTATTGGAAGGGTTTACAACTAGGGTTGGATTGGTTTTCTTCATGATCTTGTAAGTGTTCTTCATCAAAGCTTCATGATTGAATAGTTGTTGTCTAACATTTTGCATTCATTGTCATCTTGTTGTATTTACTTGATCCTTGAAGAACCCTAGGAGCCTACACACAAGTAGGTTGAGGCTTCATGTCTATAGCATAAGCTTTTAACCATTGGTTTTGAGAAGGTTTGTAGCTAGCCATAGCTAATCCTAACCCTCTCTTGTCTTGGCTAGTTTTGAGTTTAAATTGAAGAAAGAAGTGATCTAGGCCTAATTAAGTTACACCTAGGGTTTTGCTTCTAGGTTTTATAAGAAGGCCTTGTATGTGAGCAACACTTTCAGCCCTAGATTTATCCTTATAAGCTAGCGGTTTTGCCAAAGGAAGAAGTCATAGGAGAGGATTGAAACTGGGCTAGCTTTAGCTACACCTTGGTTAGTCTTTTCTCCTTAGGGGTTAGGGTTTGTGGCCTTGCTTTTAGCAACACCATTAAACCCCTAGGCCTCTTAATCCTTAGGTTTTGAACTCTTCCTAAACCATTGAATATACTTCTTTGACTCCATTATTAACTTAAGGCACTAGTCACAATTGATTGCTTGAGCTTGTTGTGCATAAAACCTCAAACTACCTTCAAATTTACCAAACCCTAACTAACCTAGCGTCTAACCTAGCTAGTTTAGGACTAACCCTAAAGAGGACTAGCGTTGGCCTTGAACTTTGCTTGGATAGAAAATGACCTGATATTTCTTATCATGGCCGTGGAGTTAAATTGTACCTTTCTATTTGGTTGAAATTGTCCAAAGCGTCCACCATAGGCCCTGTAACACGCAAAACAACAAAATTATATATAGCTGTGACGTCATAGGCACATTGTTAGAACTCTTGTTTGAACCTTAAATGTTTGACTTTGTCATTTCTTTGATTGGTTTTGAGCTAGTGATTATATTTGTGAGTTTATTGGTGAAACGTAGTGCTTTTTTCCTTTCATATTAACTCATTGACAAAGCTTGACGTCACTTGCAGCTAAAATAGTATAGGTGGCGTCACATCACTTGGATATCTTGTTTATGCTCAAAACGTTGTGACTTTAGCCTCCTACATTGATTGACATTGAGTCTTTGATTATAATTGTAAGCTTATTTTCTCAAACGTTTCACTCTTGTCCATGTCATTAACCTATTTAGGTGATGTCACACCTATTACGAAGTAAATATAGATTACAACCTTATATGAGCTTGCTTTGACATATTTATTGCATTATTGATATGATGCAATAAGGATTTAATGAAAATTAAATTCTCTTATGCTTTATTGAAAAGTGATATTAATCCTCGTCTATCTTAGCCATCATTGACTTCGTCAATAATAGCACATAATCATTTGCTCATATATGTATGATAGAGATGGTCATTGATTTCATGAAGTACTAACCCTTTGCCAAGCACATGCTTTTAGCTTGTATTTTTTTTTGTCTTGCAAACAGGTGCATTCATGAGTGGATATTCTCTCTTGACTATCTTATTTGAAATGACAATCGTGGAAGGGTTTTCCTTGCCTTGGCTATCCTTTAGCTTCCATTTCAAGGATTACTTTAGGGATGTCTCCCCTTAGAGATAGCCTCCTAAATGAAAGAGCTCCCCATCGAGGTAACAATGGGTGGGGAAGCTCTGTTACGCCAGCCGGTTTCAAGCCCGATAGCTCTTGGACCTTTCCTACAAGCCCTGCGATAACATTTTGGTGCGTTGCGAGAGAGGGAACATTGATTCTACATTCCTCAATGACATATCTTTGGTGAGCCTTGTACACAGGCGACTCCTGGCACTTTCCCCTATTTCTTTGGTAGTTTCGAAAACTGTCTGGCTGACTCCACTAATGACAAAGTCAACAATGAATTCATAATGGGATCCAGAAAGCTATAGACCTTTAGATATGGAGTGAAATCCCTGGATATCGGTAAAATGCCCCCTCGTTATGAGGTTTTTCTCCCTCGTTTTGATGGCGGTGATGAAGATTGTCCCGAGTCCCACATGAGACATATCTTTGGTGAGCCTTGCTTACCTGGCGACTCCACTAGCCTTTCCCCCTATTTCTTTGGTAGTTTCAAGAAAACTATCTGGCGACTCCACTAATGACAAAGTCAACAATGAATTCACAATGGGATCCAGAAAGCTATAGACCTTTAGATATGAGTGAAATCCCTGGATATCCCAGTAAAATGCCCCCTCGTTATGAGGAGTTTCTCCCTCGTTTTCATGGCAGTGATGAAGATTGTCCCAAGTCCCACATGAGAAGATTTTGGAAATTCTTCTGACACTTCCCTGTCGATGATGAGGCTGAAGACTTGGTGATGAAGCTCTTCTCTGCCTCTCTGCATGGAGAAGCCCGAAGATGGTATGATGGCTTTCCACCTGCCAACATTGATTCTATGGAGCGTTTTGAAAGGGTTTTCCTTGCAAGGTGGACCATGAAAATTGAAGATATACAATCATTGCTGAAAGAACTTGAATATGTAAGACAAGCCGAATCTGAGACCGTCAGAGATTACTGTTTTAGATTTCGGAAGTCACTTTACCAGATTCCTCATGGCCGTCGTCCTAAAGACAAGTACCTTGTTTACCTTTATACTAATGGACTTCAGGTACACTTGAGTTTCCTTCTAAACAAGCGAAAGCCAAAAACACTTCCCGAAGCTCACAAAATGGCCATGCAAATAGAGAGGAGTCTTTTCATCACCAAGATT
>SNQJ01S0010410.1:51830-67770 GCA_010110895.2 Picea sitchensis | reverse complement strand
GAGGTATAATTACAACTAATGGCCTAAAGCCGACATAAATAAAATAACATTACTAATATAATATGCCCCAATTAAGGGGTAATGAGCCAATATTAGGGCTTAACACTTCTCCATCTAGACTGCTTCATCATCAACTTCCATAACTCCTCAATTACATAATCAACTTATGTTATCCTCACCTCTTGCAATATTTCATTGCCTTCAAAAGCATCTCCCTGGGCTGCATATCCTCGTTGTAGTTTGATGTTGTTGTTTTCCATTTGCTACATTACATTCACATCTCCATATCTTTGGCTATTCTCAAGGATTTGAGAATACTCATGTATCCAATAACTCACGTTTCCTAGTTCCATACTTATTTTATGGAATCTTTTCTGCATATTCTTCTCTTGAATTTGATTAAAATAAAAAATCAAAACTAAATTATTCATACCTTCACTTACCATTCTCCATTCAACAACTTCTTCCTTAGATAACTTCATCCTTATTTATCTGTACTCCCGTGTGGTCCAATGTAACATTTCATCTACAAAAATACCTTTGAAACATTTCACTCTTTCATTTGTGTCTCCAACACCCTCAATATATTCAACATCTTTATCCTCAAGATATGCACAATCTTCCTTCTCATTGCCTTCATGAAGAAATGTTGTCTCGAGCTCAAACATGACATAACTTTGAATGTGTCCTCCTTTGATTCCCTAATAAGGTAATTGCTCCTTGTTGGCACAACGGTAGACCTAGGGTTCAACGCTAAACAATGCACCAACAAAACCCTAACTACCGACCCTTTCGACAACACATGGAGACCAAGTTTTTACACACTCAAAGTACCTAACACTCGAAACAAAGTGTTTTCATTAACTCAAATACACACCAAATGTACATAGGTTTATATACAAGACCTTCCCTCCCTCGTAGGCATGAACTACATTTGTTTGGCCTCTTGTAGGCCTATGAACCTACTTGGATTTCACATTCACAATCCTCACACACTATCACTCTCACTGCTTACACAAAATCATCCCCTTTTATTTTCCTTAGGCTTATATTCATATACTTAGCCTGATCTAAAAACAAATTTGGTTTAGATCCATGGAACTCTCAACAAATTCCTCAATTACCTCTCAAATCCACAAAATCCTCTAGGATCCTAAAATCTCTCTAACTCTATCCAAACAAACGTGATTACAATATCCTCACATACTCTATCTAATCAAGTACATTACAATTAGGTAAACGAATCGAGCAACCTCATCCCTTCGAGAACATATTCACAACTTAGCAAAAATACAATAATTCATTAGGGAACCAAATCCCTTGGTAAATTTCAGAGACCCCTCTAGGTCTACTCCATATGTATTGGTTTTGGAATATTGAATGCTCCTGCTTCAGACTCTCGAGGTGGAAATAATTCATGACCTCCTAGACATGTGCTTCCATAGGCTGATGAATTCCTCCTAGATCCCAAACTTTAATTTGTAGTTATACAAATTATTTACTCATTTGTTGCTGCTATACAATTTATGCTACATTTTGTCTCATCCTCTTGCTTTCAATCAATTGTAAATTCTAACCGATCATCTCCCTTACCTCAAAGCTTCTCCATCTAGACTGCTTCATCATTAGCTTCCATAACTCCTCAATTACATAATCAACTTATGTTATCCTCACCTCTTGCAATCTTTCGTTGCCTTCAAAAGCATCTCCTTGGGCTGCATATCCTCGTTGCAGTTTGATGTTGTTGCTTTCCATTGGCTACATTACATTCTCATCTCCATATCTTTGGCTATTCTCAAGGATTTGAGAATACTCATGTATCCAATAACTCACGTTTCCTAGTTCCATACTTATTTTATGGAATCTTTCCTGCAGATTCTTCTCTTGAATTTGATTAAAATAAAAAATCAAAACTAAATTATTCATACCTTCACTTACCATTCTCCATTCAACAACTTCTTCCTTAGCTAACTTCATCCTTATTTATATGTACTCCTATGTTGCCCAATGTAACATTTCATCTACAAAAATACCTTCGAAACATTTCACTCTTTCATTTGTGTCTCCAACACCCTCAATATATTCAACATCTTTATCCTCAAGATATGCACAATCTTCCTTCTCATTGCCTTCATGAAGAAATGTTGTCTCGAACTCAAACATGACATAACTTTGAATGTGTCCTCCTTTGATTCCCTGATAAGGTAATTGCTCCTTGTTGGCACAGGGGTAGACCCAGGGCTCAACGCTAAACAACACACCAACAAAACCCTAACTACCGGCCCTTTCGACAACACATGAAGACCAAGTTTTTACACACTCAAAGTACCTAACACTCGAAACAAAGTGTTTTCATTAACTCAAATACACACCGAATGTACATAGGTTTATATACAAGACCTTCCTTCCCTCGTAGGCATGATCTACATTTGTTTGGCCTCTTGTAGGCCTATGGACCTACTTGGATTTCACATCCACAATCCTCGCACACTATCACTCTCACTGCTTACACAAAATCATCCCCTTTTATTTTCCTTAGGCTTATATTCATATACTTAGCCTGATCTAAAAACAAATTTGGTTCAGATCCATGAAACTCTCAACAAATTCCTCAATTACCTCTCAAATCCACAAAATCCTCTAGGATCCTAAAATATATCTAACTCTATCCAAACAAACGTGATTACAATATCCTCACATATTCTATCTAATCAAGTACATTACAATTAGGAAAACAAATCGAGCAACCTCATCCCTTCGAGAACATATTCACAACTTAGGAAAAATGCAATACTTCATTAGGGAACCAAATCCCTTGGTAAATTTGAGAGACCCCTCTAGGTCTACTCCATATGTATTGGTTTTGGAAGATTGAATGGTCCTGCTTCATACTCCCAAGGTGGAAATAATTCATGACCTCCTGGACATGTGCTTTCATAGGCTGATGAATTCCTTGTAGATCCCAAACTTTAATTTGTAGCTATACAAATTATTTACTCATTTGTTGCTGCTTTACAATTTATGCTACATTTTGTCTCATCCTCTTGCTTTCAATCAATTGTAAATTCTGACCGATCATCTCCCTTACCTCAAAGCTTCTCCATCTAGATTGCTTCATCATCAACTTCCATAACTCTTCAATTACATAATCAACTTATGTTATCCTCACCTCTTGCAATCTTTCGTTGCCTTCAAAAGCATCTCCTTGGGTTGCATATCCGCGTTACAGTTTGATGTTGTTGCTTTCCATTGGCTACATTACATTCTCATCTCCATATATTTGGCTATTCTCAAGGATTTGAGAATACTCATGTATCCAATAACTCGTGTTTCCTAGTTCCATACTTATTTTATGGAATCTTTCCTATAGATTCTTCTCTTGAATTTGATTAAAATAAAAAATCAAAACTAAATTCTTCATACCTTCACTTACCATTCTCCATTCAACAACTTCTTCCTTAGCTAACTTCATCCTTATTTATCTGTACTCCTGTGTGGCCCAATGTAACATTTCATCTACAAAAATACCTTCGAAACATTTCACTCTTTCATTTGTGTCTCCAACACCCTCAATATATTCAACATCTTTATCCTCAAGATATGCACAATCTTCCTTCTCATTGCCTTCATGAAGAAATGTTGTCTCGAACTCAAACATGACATAACTTTGAATGTGTCCTYCTTTTGATKCCCTGATAAGGTAATTGMTCCTTGTTGGCACAKGGGTAGACCYAGGGHTCAACRCTAAACAACRCACCAACAAAACCCTAACTACCRRCCCTTTYGACAACACATGAAGACCAAGTTTTTACACACTCAAAGTACCTAACACTCGAAACAAAGTGTTTTCATTAACTCAAATACACACCGAATGTACATAGGTTTATATACAAGAMCTTCCTTCCCTCGTARGCATGATCTACATTTGTTTGGCCTYTTGTAGGCCTATGGACCTACTTGGATTTCACATTCACAATCCTCACACACTATCACTCTCACTGCTTACACAAAATCATCCCCTTTTATTTTCCTTAGGCTTATATTCATATACTTAGCCTGATCTAAAAACAAATTTGGTTYAGATCCATGGAACTCTCAACAAATTCCTCAATTACCTCTCAAATCCACAAAATCCTCTAGGATCCTAAAATCTCTCTAACTCTATCCAAACAAACGTGATTACAATATCCTCACATACTCTATCTAATCAAGTACATTACAATTAGGAAAACAAATCGAGCAACCTCATCCCTTCGAGAACACATTCACAACTTAGGAAAAATACAATACTTCATTAGGGAACCAAATCCCTTGGTAAATTTGAGAGACCCCTCTAGGTCTACTCCATATGTATTGGTTTTGGAAGATTGAATGCTCCTGCTTCAGACTCCCGAGGTGGAAATAATTCATGACCTCTTGGACATGTGCTTCCATAGGCTGATGAATTCCTCCTAGATCCCAAACTTTAATTTGTAGCTATACAAATTATTTACTCATTTGTTGCTGCTATACAATTTATGCTACATTTTGTCTCATCCTCTTTCTTTCAATCAGTTGTAAATTCTGACCGATCATCTCCCTTACCTCAAAGCTTATCCATCTAGACTGCTTCATCATCAACTTATATAACCCCTCAATTACATAATCAACTTATGTTATCCTCACCTCTTGCAATTTTTCATTGCCTTCAAAAGTATCTCCTTGGGTTGCATATCCTCGTTGCAATTTGATGTTGTTGCTTTCCATTGGCTACATTACATTCTCATCTCCATATCTTTGGCTATTCTCAAGGATTTGAGAATACTCATGTATCCAATAACTCACGTTTCCTAGTTCCATACTTATTTTATGGAATCTTTCGTGCAGATTCTTCTCTTGAATTTGATTAAAATATAAAATCAAAACTAAATTCTTCATACCTTCACTTACCATTCTCCATTCAACAACTTCTTCCTTAGCTAACTTCATCCTTATTTATCTGTACTCCTGTGTGGCCCAATGTAACATTTCATCTACAAAAATACCTTCGAAACATTTCACTCTTTCATTTGTGTCTCCAACACCCTCAATATATTCAACATCTTTATCCTCAAGATATGCACAATCTTCCTTCTCATTGCCTTCATGAAGAAATGTTGTCTCGAACTCAAACATGACATAAATTTGAATGTGTCCTCCTTTGATGCCCTGATAAGGTAATTTCTCCTTGTTGGCACAGGGGTAGACCCAGGGTTCAATGCTAAACAACGCACCAACAAAACCCTAACTACCGTCCCTTTCGACAACACCTGTGAAGAAGATGAAGTCTCACCTGAGGTAGAGGCAGGGGTGGTTGCAGGACTCAGATGTATGCAACCTTAGCTTGGACATAGATCTATGATGGTAACACCTTAACAAAGCACTTAGCAATATAGTTCATCAATATTTAACCAGTATCTACTTCACAGATAAAACCCTACTTACAGAGCATCGCAGTATTCAACCGGATGTAGCATCTAGCAACACTTAGCATAACGAAATAGATCATATCTAGCAGATTCAAGCACTAAGCGCATTCACATGGGTCATATCTAGCATTCACTCTCATTATTCAACACTAAGATACCATATTAGATTCATCTATCATCTAACAATGCACTAAGAATTCAAGAAGATAAACAAGAGAGCAACCATAAAGCACAAATCATTCACAACACAGGATATACGTGGTTCACCCCCACCCTGGGGCTACATCCACCAACTCTTTGTCTTCTTTATTAGCTTCTCTCAATCTTCTACATGCACAGAGCCACAAAATCCTACTCCACATAGAACAAGAGATCTACGTGCACTCCACTAGATCCTCCTTCCCTGAGTAGATCTAGGCACAGAGCCTTACATAGACTTTTATAGTCACTTGCACTTAGCCTTGCAAGTTCCACACAGTATGCACAAAGCACTTACACTCATCACCTGCTCTTAGCACAACTTACCATTGACTAGTCACTCACGCTTAGCAAGTATTACATCACCTATACTTCTATTTATACATTAAAAAATAGGCCTAAGCATGGGTAAACCCATGGGCCAACATCCCCATACCCTTTACATTATACCAAATCCAAAAAATCCCTAAAAAGGGGCCGAGATCCTGTGATCTCCTCTTCGACTTGCGCTCCACCTTCGATAGCTTGTCGAAGTCCCAAAAGTAGGTCAAACATGACCAAGGATCCTCAAAACTTGGTCAAGGGCCAACAAGCCCCCAACACTCACCTATGCCTCGTCTCGAGTCACTCTGATCTGGGTAGCTCTACCTCAAAATCCTCAAGCTTGGCTCGAGCTGCTTCGACCTGTTGTTGTGCCATGACCTTCTGTTCAACGAACTCTTGTATGACTGGTTCATTGACGGGTCCCTCTAAGCGTTGTTCAGCTGCAGTGACGACTTGCTCCAACTCTGCTCCTCGGCCTTCAATCTCTGCGAATAGTTGGCGAGCCTCATCCTGTATTGGTTGGAGCCTTTGATTCACTTCCATGACCTTGCTCTAAATGGTGTGGATCTACTGTTAAGCAGTACACTACTCTTGGGATCGCTTCATCCTCTCGAATGTTGACATGGGCTTCAACTGTGCCTGTACTATTTCTTCTCGTTGCTTCGCCTCTTGGAGTTGTGATTCCAATGCCTTCATTTTGGGATTCTCAGTGAGTCGCTCATAAGTCTGGGCACTGCGATCACTTAGTTTTTTACATTCCATGGAAAGGGGCTTTATTCTTTCAACTTTTCTTTGGGTGGTTGCTTCTCTTTGATCCCTCACATCCTACGGGGTGATGGGCACTGTGCAGAGCTTTAAGTCTGTTATTCTTTGTTGTAGTTGTTGGATAGCTTCCGCGAGCTGTGCCACTTGATGATCTACTGGTTCTTCCTCCTCCTTCTCCAAGCCCATCACAGAGTGAAGTGATTTGTTGACTACTTCTTTAACTTCGAGTTGTTCTACAAGAAACTATTCTTTTTCTTGCTGGATCTGCACTTTCTCCTCTTAAAACTTTGTCTGGAGAGAAATCTTCTCCTGCTCCGCAACTCGATGTTGTTCTACAACTACTTATTGCACTTTTTTCAAGGCCTATGTGGATTTTTTTGTTTATTCCTGTGTGCGACGAAGGCAAGCTTCGGTTGCATGAGCTAGTCTGTGGAGTTGGGTTGGTTCATCTCCCAACTTTGGTTCTTCCGATGGTAGGGGCACAGTGGACATTGTGCGACTAGACTAAAGAGCCTGTTGTACCCCTCTGAGTTCAAACTCGACTCTGTCGTACATCTCCTCCTTCTTGGCTTCATGTTTTTGTAAGATTTCCTACGAGGTGTCATTCATAGCTGCGATGATGAAGTCAAAGTCATCGATAGTGAGCACAGTCTACATATTAGTCATGGTGGCTCTGTATTTCTTCCAGGAAGTGGGTTTCATGGGAGAAACCTCCCTTTTCTTCAAGGGATCAGCCTCATCAGCAGGATCCCTGGGCGGTGTTACTTCGCCTTGCTTCTGCTGGTCTTCTTTGTCATTTATCTCTTCTACTTCGTAATCACCCCCTCGGCCAGATGATACTAAAGTAGTCTCTTCTGATGTGTTGCTCAAGTCTTGGAATTCTTCTGTCTTCTTCCTTCTGCTGGTTTTGACTGTGTCATGTTCTTTGTGAGCGGCCTTCGAGCTGTCAAGTTCTAGATCAAACATCTCTGTAGGGTCAGCAGGGAGAAGGAGGTATGCTGACCAGTCCTTAGTTATCTCCTTGAGGTCCTCCTCTGTGAGATTGTAATATGAATGCAACTCCTCTTTGTGCTCATCTGCTCGCGCAGTGATATAGATGAAGTGTCGATCTATGCAGAACTTCATGAGGGGTGGGAACTGCTGTAGGGTGTTTGGTGTCATGCGAGGTTCAACTTCGATAGCCCTCTTTAGTTGGAGATAATACGTATGAAATACCGCGTTCGATTGCCACTATTTTCCCATATTGCTCGATTACCAAAGCATGGTGAACTTCATAGTGAGTGGTTCAAATGGCTCAATGTCTGGGAAGGTCACACCTTCCGGCATCTCCCAAGAAGTAAACGCGATGAGGATAAGGAGCCAGCTAAATTGGAACTCATAGACATGATCCTGTGCTTCATGACAGTCTAATTCCAGCTGGTTAACTAGGTACGTCGCCCAATTCATCTGTAGGCCTTCCACACATTTCTCGGTGAGGTCAATGACAAACCTTGTGACTTGTGTGGGTCTATTCTTTCTCACAAGATTTCCTGCGATTAATTGGCATGCTAGGCGCACTGCACCATTTTGGATGGAATCTACCTTGTATCCTTGCATCCCCTTCTCAACATCGTCATCTTCTATGCTAATGCGCAATCTGTGGCCTTCCCTAGATAAAAGTCCTGCGGGTTGGGTCCTTTCATGATCAATCCGGTGATCCTATGGATCAACGTCATATCGACTATGATACATCAGTCTAGACATAAGTAGCCACCATGGTAACATGAGAGTAGGATCTTAACACATGCGTTAACCTCCTGGTGCCATCCAAAGTGTGGGATTTTCATTACATTCAACAGGGTGGACTACGGAAGGTTCATTGTCCACGACTGGGGAATTATTTTCGAGTTCTTCCCCTTCTTCCTGGTCAAGTATTTATAAGGGGTGAGCATACTATGGTTCTTGCGGTCTCCTAGGTTGAAGTCGTTGAACTTCAACGTTGCATCTTATCATGTTGCGCTCTAACTGCATGTATCCCCTTCGGGAGGTACGCAGTAACCAGGGTGTAATCAAAGTCTCTAGGCACACTATCATGACTCACCGCGTCGGCCAAAGGCGGGATGTAGTCATGTAAGATGGTCGGGATTAGCTTCGTATTTGCTAGGTCATCTCTGTTCTTGGTTCTCTTTTCTGCTGTGACTTGGGATGGTCCGGATCCACGAGTGGTCGACAAAGATGCATGCACTCCTCTCGTTGATGATTCTTGTACACCCACAGACATTACCCTTTCAGACATTACTCTTTTAGTCATGAGGTTGATGAGTACCTCCTTCACAGACTCTTTGAATGTGCTAAGTTATTCGGACATACACGCTCGTAGTTGAATGTCTTGGGTTTGAAGGGAAACTACTCAATGCAACGGGATGAATGGTGATAGCTCGATGATCACTGCGCGAAATCAACTAATCTGCAGGCTCAGATAATCACGGTTGGAAAAAGTGTTCTCGGTGCAATTCTTGATGGAATAAGTAGACAACGAGGTAACAGATCTCTCCAATGGGCGAGAAGCCTTCATTAATGCAGTTTTGACTGTTATGACACGTCCCCAATGGTCTGGTGGCAAGATTTCTAACCATAAATGTTGTTCTAACCATTTGGGGTGTCAGTCTAACGGTTATACTATTTCCAACGGCTATATTGCTTCTCCATGGAAAAGTGTCATGCTGTGTTGTACTGATATCACGACGAAGTTCCAATTTTGCAAATTTTCCTTCTGCGAAGTTCCCTCTGGAACCTTCTGTAACTTTTCGATTTTTTCTCTCTTATACCCTAGTTTTCTAGCCTTTTTTCCGGTGATCTGCATCTCGATATTCCTCTTTCCATTCTGATTCTTGTCTTCTTTTGGCATAGTAACTTCGCGTTGTCGAGATTCTTTCATAGGATTCAAGGGAAATATTTCTTTTCTCTCTAGGGTAGGTTCTCTACTCGTCTGTGAGTCTCTTTGCGTTCTTCCAACTTTGACATCCAAGTGTCTGGTTCTGAGTAGCTTCAATCTATTCTCCTATTCTTCAATCAAGTGTGCTATCATCCTAGTCATGAAATATTTTAATTTTTGCTTCTTCTTCTCTAAGACTTCTTCTTCTTTTCTTCTAGCTTGATCCTTTTCAATCCAAGGTTTTACTAGTAACATAGCAAATGGGGCATTGTTCTCAATAAATTTAACAATCTCAAAATCTTCCTCTGTCGAAGTTCCATTCTCACTATTCTTACCTTTATCAGAGCACCAAGCTTTTAGATCTAAAATTTTTCACTATTATTACCTCTTTTCTTCAGATCAGACTTCTCTTCTTAGCACAGATCTTCATAGGTCAAGTAGAATACTACGCACTAGGGAAACAGATCTACGCACAAAGATTTCACAGTTTTAAATCATATTTTTGCACAAAGCTTCTTCTTCTTTAGTTCCCAGCAATCACAGTTTTAGTCCCGATAACAGAACCATTTGTTGGCATAGGGGAAGACCCAAGGTTCAATGCTAAACAATGCACCAAAAAAACCCTAACTACCAGCCCTTTCGGTAACACCTTCAAAGCAGATGAAGTCTCACCCAAGGTAGAGGTAGGGGTGGTTGCAGGACTCATATGTCTGCAACCTTAGCCGGGATAAAAATCTATGATTGTAACACCTTAATAAATCACATAGAAATATAGTTCATCAATATTTAACCAGTATCTACTTCGCAGATAAAACCCTAATTACAGAGCATCGCAGTATTCAACCAGATCTAGCATCTACCAGCACTTAGCATAATGAAATAGATCAGATTTAGCAGATTCAAGCACTAAGCACATTCATATAGGTCAGATCTAGAATTCACTCTCATTATTTAGCACTAAGCTACCATATTAGATTCATCTATCATCTAACAATGCACTAAGCATTCAAGAAGATAAACAAGAGAGAAACCATAAAGCACAAATAATTCACAACATAGGATATACGTGTTTCAACCCCACCCTGGGGCTACGTCCACCAACTCTTTGTCTTCTTTATTAGCTTCTCTCAATCTTCTACATGCACAGAGCCACAAAATCCTACTCCACACAGGATAGAAGATCTGCATGCACTCCGCTAGATCCTCCTTTCCCAAGTAGATATAGGCATAGAGCCTTACATAGCCTTTTATAGTCACTTGCACTCAGCCTTGAAAGTTCCACACAATATGCACAAAGAACTTACACTGATCACCTTCACTTAGCACAACTTACCACTGACTAGTCACTCTCACTTAGCAAGTCTTACATTGCCTAGAATTCTATTTATACATTACAAAATAGGCCTAAGAATGGGTAAACCCATGGGCCAACATCCCCATACCCGTTACATTATCCCAAATCCCAAAAATCCCTAAAAAGGGGCCGAGATCCCGCGATCTCCGCTTCGACTTTCGCTCCGTCTTTGATAGCCTGTCGAAGTCCCAAAAGTAGGTCAAACATGACCAAGGATCCTCAAAACTTGGTCAAGGGACAACACTCCTTCATTACAATCTTGGAGGATTTCTAATCTTTGCAACCTACATACATACACCAATCATCAGATTTAAAACTACAAAATTATGTTTCTTCCATCTTCATCATGCACTACTCTAAACACTCCATGCCTTTATCTTGGTTCTCTTCTGAATATATTTTTATCAACAAAATTTCTCTGTCATTCTGACCAATAATCCTATTCTCCTTTGGCCTACTTGTTGAAGTTCTATTGTCTCCCTTTCCTTGAGACAATTTTACAATCACATCATCCTTTCATTCTTGGTTGCCTATAAACACACCTTCAAATGAATCATGAGTCTGGGAATCCTGAGACTCCTTATGTGCCTTCAACCGGTCAATGAGGCTCTCAACATCATCCTCGAGCATCAATTCTTGCTCTGGTTCACACCAGTGGACTTCTTCATCTCTATATATCTTCATAATAACCTCAAATAATTATTCATATCCAATATCCCGTTGTCCTGCAATCATACAAAAAATATCAGTTTTAAAACCACAAGACTTTGAAGTCATTGTTGGTGCAACTGGAATCATTTTAATTTTCGCCAATACAACATCCTTCAAGTGTTCTTTGAGACACTCATCAAGTCTCCTATATTCTTCTCTTGGCATTACTTCCTTATGTTGGTCTGAGCACTTCTTCAGACTCTCCTCATTAACATCTACTTGAATTACAGGTTCTGTGTAGTATTCATCCTAACTACCCTCATGAGACATCATCTCATCAACAAAATCCAAATTCTATGCTACTTTCATGATTTTAGAAAGCATATCTCCACCTCCTTCAACCTCTATGATAGTCTCAGATAACGATCTAGTTCCTTCCTTTGTACAACCTGCAATCACATACAATGTGTCAAAATAAAAATCAGAAAGATTTCTAGCCTCATTCAATGCCTCTATCAGAATATCATCATGTTGAGATGAACTCTCCAAAGAGTTCATGAGACTTGTAGTAAGTCTCGCATTCTCTTCATCTTCTTCTCCAAGGATATTCCCCATCTCTGGTTCACAATAGATAACTTGCATCCCATACTCATCTACTCCAAGTTTTCTCTTCAACTGGGCATACCTACTCTGCCTCAGTTTTACCTGCAACAATCTCCATTTGACTTTCTTCTTATTCATTTTCCAACCATACCATTGGTCTTTCTCACATTCCTCTAGTGACATCCATAAAAAACTAAGTTGTTCTTTCATCTTAGCAATCTGTTAGGGACCTAACCTACCTAACCCCTCAAGTGGGTAGAATAATATACTTCCATGTAATAAAGTTCAATATTAATAAGGCCTAGAAATAAGGAGGAATAAGTCAAATTTAAGAAGACCTAATCGAAGCTTCTACTTCTAAAAGGATCTTTCTCTAGATTGTTATTTTTGATAGATAGATTTAGTATAAATAAGAGTAGATGGTATGGGAAGTTTTTTCTTGAAGAATTATTGTAATAGAGCTCTGATCTGTCGGAGGTTGCCCCCTTGCAGAGGCAAGTGAACCTTGTTTCCTATCAATAAAGGTATAATTCTCGTGTTGTGGTTCCATACAATTTGTTGTTCTATTTTTATCTCTGCAATATTTCCGTATTTTTTTGCTATCTCGGTGTTATTTTTTGCATTATTTCTCTTCTCTGCTAATATAATAGACATGGTACCTTACAAGTGGTATCATCGCACTTTCCTTGAGAGAAAATTGTGGGTTAATTTTTTTTTAGGCTAGAGACATATTCTGACGTCTTAAAGCTACATAGATATGTCGTTATGCGCATAAACCTGCGGTCGTGGAGTAATACACACAATAAATACAAGTGGTACTCAAGCGCACATCCATTGACCACCCTTGTAACCCTTGTTGGTACCCCTTTGAGTGGTAGCATGTAACATCCCTGACCATGAAACCTTTGCTGGGCACCACTACCTAACGACTGTATCTTTTAATTCTCTTCTCTGATACCATTTTGTAATGTCCCCAACAACCCAACAAGCTGGGAAACGCCAGAGAGGAAACACCTTTCTTCTATGATATGCATATACATACACACACACATACACACATATATGATGAAATTTGAAATAGGCATAACATTTTGTTCATGCACATATTCATGCGGAAGTGACAATAACACATACATGCGATAAACACATGAAATTCTGATAACATTATAACACATGTACAAGATACACAACATGCAATTAAAAATAGAATTGGTACTTATCTTTTTATGAGAAGCCCACCGACTACATACTGACCTTCCACAAACCTCCCAGCCTTATACCACATTGCTCCAAGCTATCGACAGTGATTCAGCCCCGGGCTGGGACTAAACTCCACCCAGGGAAAAGGAATCCTAGACAAGGCTGAGGCTACAAGAAACTGTACAGTGCAACTAGAAGGATTCTATCCAAAGAGCCTATTTACACCCACTGCTCACGAATTCTCATTCCCCACATGCATGTCCCACCCTGGGAATATGCACCTTCATTATTCCATAGTCCATTGGCTACTCCACTTCCCTTCCAGGGATTCAGAAACAAGCTAGATCAGAAATTATCTGAGCTTTGTAGCTGTTGTTGGACTACCTCCAGGAGAAATCACTTCCCTAGAAAAATCTCTCACCTGGAGAGAGATGCTCACATGCATAACAACCTGCTTCTTCAACCACGGGCCTGAAAACCCACCTTTTCAACCACGGGCTCGACAACCTGCCTCTTCAATCCACAACCACCAAAATCAGGTAAGACAAGGGGATGACTCAACAAATTACAGAGGTTCACAAAGGCGGAAATGACTCTAGCTACGTGCTTGTTCAATGCATGTGTGAACTGCACAAGGGATGGCCAAAATCCTTAGGATGAGCTCCTGGGAAACTTAAAATTTCTAGGCTGGTCAGAATGTTGAGAGAGAGCAAGAAGAAATGGTGAGAATGGTTAGCCTGGGAGATCGAGAGAGAGAGACGCAATGGTGAGAGTGAAATCCTCAGGAAGGTGGCCATAATGGCTTATGCCCCCCAACAATGATGTAACTTCCTACATAAATCTACATGCATCCTGGGTGACACTTGGCACTCTAGGATCATGTTCCTCTCCACTTGGAGTTTGTTCCTCTCCTCAAAGGAACTTAGGATAACTGTGTTTATTTCCTAACTTTATTATTTTTCAGGAATACATTATAATATTCCATTGGGTTAAGCCCTCAATATTATCCCCTCTTTCCTAGCCTCTCAGCCCCATCCCTTTCCCTACCTAGTGGATCTTATTCCCCCATAACTCTTTATTCATGGTCGGTCTACATGCAACGATGTATTGTATTAATAATCTGCATAATTACATATACAAAATCAGGCCCACTGGCCTTAACATCTAGGCTCTCCGACATAATAAACACATAAGCTTACCAACTTACAATTACTTGGCTCACCATCCTACAAACATCATTACACTTCACAAGGGATTGGACTTGGGGTATTACAATCCCCTCCTCTTATTTTTTCACTATCCTCAGTGCAACTCATTTACATAACATCAACAAGATTTTCAAAATCTTCAAAAAGGTGCGGGTATCTGCCTGCATAGCATCTTCATGCTCCCATGTTTCATCCTCAGGACCGTACAAGGTCCATTGTACCTTTACAAGCCCTATGGATCTATTCCAAAGTTGTTTTATTTTATGGTCTAGAATGCGTACCAGATGCACCTGAAAAGCGCTTTCTTTCTCCACCTGAATCACATTCCAATCAATAACATGATTAACATCAGGTATATATTTCTTAAGCAAAGACACATGAAATACATTATGTATAGACACAGATGTAGACAATGCAAGCATATAAGCTACTGGACCAATCCTCTCTATGATTTCAAATGACCCACAATATCTAGCTACCAACTTGGAACAATTTCCCAACTTCAGGGAACTTATGTTGGCCTTCACCTTCAATAAAACATGATCACCCACTTTAAGTTCCCTGTGAGTTATGTTCTTGTCAGCATAATTTTTCTTCCTGTCTTGGGGAACCTTCAAATTCTATTTAATATTCATCATTTTCTCTTCCATTTACTTGAGAAACTCTGGCCCAATTATTTCTCTATCACTTGGGCTGTCCCAGCTTACTGGGGTGTTGCACATTCTGCCATAAGGTGCTTCAAATGGGCTCTTCTTCAGTGATGCTTGATACCCATTTTTTTAGGAAAATTCTACCAACTGTAGATAATCTTCCCATTTAGATAGTTTGTCCATCACATACAACCTTAGCATATTATCTATCACTTGGTTCACCCTTTCTATTTTCCCATCAGACTTAAGATGATAGGTTGTGTTGAAGTTCATATTTGTTCCAAACCCTTTGAATAACCCCTTCCAAAACTTTGAGGTAAACTTTGGGTCTCTGTCAGACACAATTTTCTTGGGTATGCCATGCAAGCGTGCTACTTCCCTCATATAAATATCAACAACATTGGTTGCCTTGTGAGTAACCTTCATAGGAATTAAATGGGCAACTTTAGTAAGCTTGTTGTTAAGAACCAAACTTCAATATAGCATAGAAAAACCTCAGGAAAAGTACTCAATGCCTTGAACAAGAGATAATTTCAGATAATAAGCCTCTTCGAGGGGGCAACCTCCTTTTACCCCACTTAAATGTTCAAGTACAAGATGATTCAAAATGAAAATGTCTCCTTGGT
>SNQJ01S0010410.1:32655-51780 GCA_010110895.2 Picea sitchensis | reverse complement strand
ACACCCTCAATATATTCAACATCTTTATCCTCAAGATATGCACAATCTTCCTTCTCATTGCCTTCATGAAGAAATGTTGTCTCGAACTCAAACATGACATAACTTTGAATGTGTCCTCCTTTGATGCCCTGATAAGGTAATTGATCCTTGTTGGCACAGGGGTAGACCCAGGGATCAACGCTAAACAACGCACCAACAAAACCCTAACTACCAACCCTTTTGACAACACATGAAGACCAAGTTTTTACACACTCAAAGTACCTAACACTCGAAACAAAGTGTTTTCATTAACTCAAATACACACCGAATGTACATAGGTTTATATACAAGAACTTCCTTCCCTCGTAAGCATGATCTACATTTGTTTGGCCTTTTGTAGGCCTATGGACCTACTTGGATTTCACATTCACAATCCTCACACACTATCACTCTCACTGCTTACACAAAATCATCCCCTTTTATTTTCCTTAGGCTTATATTCATATACTTAGCCTGATCTAAAAACAAATTTGGTTCAGATCCATGGAACTCTCAACAAATTCCTCAATTACCTCTCAAATCCACAAAATCCTCTAGGATCCTAAAATCTTTCTAACTCTATCCAAACAAACGTGATTACAATATCCTCACATACTCTATCTAATCAAGTACATTACAAGTAGGAAATCAAATGGAGCAACCTCATCCCTTAGAGAACATATTCACAACCTAGGAAAAATACAATAATTCATTAGGGAACCAAATCCCTTGGTAGATCTAGGCACAGAGCCTTACACAGACTTTTACAGTCACTTGCACTCAGCCTTGCAAGTTCCACACAGTATGCACAAAGCACTTACACTCATCACCTGCACTTAGCACAACTTACCACTAACTAGTCACTCGCACTTAGAAAGTATTACATCACCTATACTTCTATTTATAGATTAAAAAATAGGCGTAAACATGGGTAAACCCATGGGCCAACATCCCCATACCCTTTACATTATACCAAATCCAAAAAATCCCTAAAAAGGGGCCGAGATCCTATGATCTCCTCTTCGACTTGCGCTCCACCTTCGACAGCCTGTCGAAGTCCCAAAATTAAGTCAAACATGACCAAGGATCTGCAAAACTTGGTCAAGGGCCAACAAGCCCCCAACACTCACCTATGACTCGTCTCGAGTCACTCTGATCTGGGTAGCTCTGCCTCAAAATCCTCAAGCTTGGCTCGAGCTGCTTCGACCTGTTGTTGTGCCATGACCTCCTATTCAACAAACTCTTGTATGATTGCTTCATTGACAGGTCCCTCTAAGCATTGTTCAGCTGCAATGACGACTTGCTCCAGCTCTGCTCCTCGACCTTCAATATCTGCGAATAGATGGCAAGCCTCATCCTGTATAGGTTGGAGCCTCTGATTCGCTTCCATGACCTTGCTCTAAATGGTGTGGATCTACTGTTAAGCAATACACTACTCTTGGGATCACTTCATCCTCTCGACTGTTGACATGGGCTTCAACTGCGCCTGTACTATTTCTTCTCGTTGCTTCGCCTCTTGGAGCTGTGATTCCAATGCCTTCATTTCGGGATTCTCAGTGAGTCACTCATAAGTCTGGGCACTGCGATCACTTAGTTTTTTACATTCCATGGCAAGGGCCTTGATTCTTTCAACTTTGCTTCAGGCAGTTGCTTCTCTTTGATCCCTCACATCCTGCGGGGTGTTGGGCACTGTGCAGAGCTTTAAGTCTGTTATTCTTTGTTGTAGTTGTTGGACAGCTTCCGTGAGCTGTGCCACTTGATGATCTACTGGTTCTTCCTCCTCCTTCTCCAAGCCCGTCACAGAGTGAAGTGATTTGTTGAATGCTTCTTTCACTTCGAGCTGTTCTGCGAGCAACTATTCTTTTTCTTGCTGGATCTGCGCTTTCTCCTCTTCAAGCTTTGTCTAGAGAGAAATCTTCTCCTGCTCCACAACTCGATGTTGTTCTACAACTACTTATTGTACTTGTTTCAAGGCCTATGTGGATTGTTTTGTTTATTCCTGTGCAGGACGAAGGCAAGCTTCGGTCGCATTAGCTAGTCTGTGGATTTGGGTTGGTTCATCTCCCAACTTTGGTTCTTCCGATGGTAGGGGCACAGTGGGCACTGTGCGACTAGACTGAAGAGCTTGTTGTACCCCTCTGAGTTCAAACTTGACTTTGTCGTACATCTCCTCCTTCTTGGCTTCATTTTTCTGTAAGATTTTATGTGAGGTGTCATTCATAGCTGTGATGATGAAGTCAAAGTCATCGATAGTGAGCACAGTCTGCATCTTAGTCATGGTGGCCCTATATTTCTTCCAGGAAGTGGGTTTCATGGGAGAAACCTTCCTTTTCTTTAAGGGATCAACCTCATTAGCAGGATCCCTGGGCGGTGTTACTTCGCCTTGCTTCTGTTGGTCTTCTTTGTTGTTTATCTCTTCTACTTCGCAATCACCCCCTCATCCAAATGATACTAAAGTAGTCTCTTCTGATGTGCTACTCAAGTCTTGGAATTCTTCGGTCTTCTTCCTTCTCCTGGTTCCAGGTGTGTCATGTTCTTTGTGAGCGGCCTCCGAGCATGGTGAACTTATGAAATACGTATGAAATACCGTGTTCGATTGCCACTGTTTTCCCATATCGCTCGATTACCAAAGCATGGTGAACTTCGTAGTGAGCGGTTCAAATGGCTTAATGTCTGGGAAGGTCACACCTTCTGACATTTCCCAAGAAACAAACGCGATGAGGATCATGAGCTAGCTAAATTAGAACTCGTAGCCATGATCCTATGCTTCATGACAGTCTAATTCCAGCTGGTTAACTACGTACGTCGCCCAGTTCATTTGTAGGCCTTCCACGCATTTATCGGTGAGGTCAATGACAAACCTTGTGACTTGTGTGGGTCTATTATTTCTCACAAGATTTCCTACGATTAATTGGCATGCTAGGCGCACTTCGCCATTCTAGATGGAAGCTAACTTGTAGCCTTGCATCCCCTTCTCAACATCGTCATAGGTATCCTTGATCTTCTGTGCTAATGCGCAATCTGTGGCCTTCCCTGGATAAAAGTCCTGTGGGTTGGGTCCTTGCATGATCAATCCGATGATCCTATGGATCAATGTCAGATCGACTGTGATACGTCGGTCTAGACATAAGTAGCCACCATGGTAACATGAGAGTAGGATCTTAACACATGCGTTAACCTCCTGGTGCCATCCAAAGTGTGGGATTTTCATTACATTCATCAGGGTGGACTACGGGAGGTTCATTGTCCACGACTGGTGAATTATTTTCGAGTTCTTCCCCTTCTTCCTGGTCAAGTATTTATAAGGGGTGAGCATACTATGGTTCTTGCAGTCTCCTAGGTTGAAGTCGTTGAACTTCAACATTGCAATCTTATCTTGCTGCTCTCTAACTGCACGTATCCCCTTCGGGAGGTACGCAGTAACCAGGGTGTAATCAAAGTCTCTAGGCACACTATCACGACTCACCGCATCGGCCAGAGGCAAGATGTAGTCATGTAAGATGGTCGGGATTAGCTTCATATTTTCTAGGTCATCTCTGTGCTTGGTTCTCTTTTCTGCTATGACTTGGGATGGTTCGGATCCACGAGCGGTCGAGAAAGAGGCATGCACTCCTCTCGTTGATGATTCTTGTACACCCATAGACATTACCCTTTCAGACATTACTCTTTCAGTCATGAGGTTGATGAGTACCTCCTTCACAAACTCTTTGAATGCGCTAAGTTATTCGGACATACACACTCGTAGTTGAATGTCTTGGGTTTGAAGGGAAACTACTCAATGAAACAGGATGAATGGTGATAGCTCGATGATCACTGTGCGAAATCAACTAATCTGTAGGCTCAGATAATCACAGTTGGAAAAAGTGTTCTTGGTGCAATTCTTGATGGAATAAGTAGACAACTAGGTAACATATCTCTCCAATGGTCAAGAAGCCTTCATTAATGCAGTTTTGACTGTTATGGCACGTCCCCAATGGTCTGGTGGCGAGATTTCTGACCATAAATGTTGTTCTAACCGTTCAGGGTGTCGGTCTAATGGTTATACTATTTCCAACGGCTATATTTCTTCGCCATGGCAAAGTTCCATGCTGTGTTGTACTGATATCACGACGAAGTTCCAATTTTGCAAATTTTCCTTTTGCAAAGTTCCCTCTGGAACCTTCTATAACTTTTTGATCTTTGCTCTCTTATTACCTAGTTTTCTAGCCTTTTTTCCGGTGATCTGCATCTTGGTATTCCTCTTTCCATTCTGATTCTTGTCTTCTTTTGGCATAGTAACTTCACGTTGTTGAGATTCTTTCATAGGATTCAAGGGAAATATTTATTTTCTCTCTAGGGTAGGTTCTCTACTCGTCTGTGAGTCTATTTGCGTTCTTCCAACTTCGACATCCAAGTGTCTAGTTCTGAGTAGCTTCGATCTATTCTCCTATTCTTCAATCAAGTGTGCTATCGTCCTAGTCATGAAATATTTTAATTCTTGCTTCTTCTTCTCTAAGACTTCTTCTTCTTTTCTTCTGGCTTGATCCTTTTCAATCCAAGGTTTTCCTAGTAACATAGAAAACAGGGCGTTGTTCTCAATAAATTTAACAATCTCAAAATATTCCTCTGTCAAAGTTCCATTCTCACTATTCTTACCTTTATCAGAGCACCAAGCTTTTAGATCTAAAAGTTTTCACTATTCTTACCTCTTTTCTTCAGATTAGACTTCTCTTCTTAGCACAGAGATTCATAGGTCAAGTAGAATACTACGCACTAGGGAAACAGATCTACGCACAAAGATTTCACAATTTTAAATCAGATTTTTGCACAAAGCTTCTTCTTCTTCAGTTCCTAGCAATCACAGTTTTAGTCCCGGTAACAGAACCATTTGTTAGTATAGGGGCAGACCCAGAGTTCAACGCTAAACAATGCACCAACAAAACCCTAACTACTAGCCCTTTCGGTAACACCTGTGAAGCAGATGAAGTCTCACCCGAGGTAGAGGCAGGGGTGGTTGTAGGACTCAAATCTCTGCAACCTTAGCTGGGATACAAATCTATGATTGTAACACCTTAATAAATCACTTAGAAATATAGTTCAACAATATTTAACCAGTATCTACTTCGCAGATAAAACCATAATTACAGAGCAACGCAGTATTCAACCAGATCTAGCATCTAGAAACACTTAGCATAATGAAGCAGATCAGATCTAGCAGATTCAAGCACTAAGCACATTCACATAGGTCAGATCTAGAATTCACTCTCATTATTCAGCACTAAGCTACCATATTAGATTCATCTATCATCTAACAATGCACTAAGCATTCAAGAAGATAAACAAGAGAGCAACCATAAAGCACAAAGAATCCACAACACAAGATATACGTGTTTCACCCCCACCCTGGGGCTACGTCCACCAACTCTTTGTCTTCTTTATTAGCTTCTCTCAATCTTCTACATGCACAGAGCCACAAAATCCTACTCCACACAGGACAAGAGATCTGCACGCACTCCGCTAGATCCTCCTTCCCCAAGTAGATCTAGGCATAGAGCCTTACACAACCTTTTGTAGTCACTTGCACTCAGCCTTGAAAGTTCCACACAATATGCACAAAGAACTTACACTGATCACCTGCACTTAGCACAACTTACCACTGACTAGTCACTCACACTTAGCAAGTCTTACATTGCCTAGAATTCTATTTATACATTACAAAATAGGCCTAAGAATGGGTAAACCCATGGGCCAACATCCCCATACCCGTTACATTATCCCAAATCCCAAAAATCCCTAAAAAGGGGTCGATATCTCACGATCTCCGCTTCGACTTTCACTCCGTCTTTGATAGCCTGTCGAAGTCCCAAAAGTAGGTCAAACATGACCAAGGATCCTCAAAACTTGGTCAAGGGCCAACACTCCTTCATTACAATCTTGGAGGATTTCTAATCTTTGCAACCTGCATACATACACCAATCGTCAGATTTAAAACTACAAAATTATGTTGCTTCCATCTTCATCATGCGCTACTCTAAACACTCCATGCCTTTATCTTGGTTCTCTTCTGAATATATTTTTATCAACAAAATTTCTCTGTCATTCTGACCAATAATCCTATTCTCCTTTGGCCTACTTGTTGAAGTTCTCTTGTCTCCCTTTCCTTGAGACAATTTTACAATCACATCATCCTTTCATGCTTGGTTTCCTATAAACACACCTTCAAATGAATCATGAGTCTAGGAATCCTGAGACTCCTTATGTGCCTTCAACCGGTCAATGAGGCTCTCAACATCATCCTCGAGCATCAATTCTTGCTCTGGTTCACACCAGTGGACTTCTTCATCTCTATCTACCTTCATAATGGCCTCAAATAATTATTCATATCCAATATCCTGTTGTCCTACAATCATACAAAAAATATCAGTTTCAAAACCACAAGACTTTGAAGTCATTGTTGGTGTAACTGGAATCATTTTAATTTTCTCCAATACAACATCCTTCAAGTGTTCTTTGAGACACTCATCAAGTCTCCTATATTCTTTTCTTGGAATTACTTCCTCATGTTGGTCTGAGCACTTCTTCAGAGTCTCCTCATTAACATCTGCTTGGATTATAGGTTCTGTGTAGTATTCATCCTAACTACCCTCACGAGACATCATCTCATCAAAAAAATCCAGATTTTGTGCTACTTTCATGATTTTAGAAAGCATATCTCGACCTCCTTCAACCTCTATGACAGTCTCAGATAATGATCTAGTTCCTTCCTTTGTACAACCTGCAATCACATACAATGTGTCAAAATAAAAATCAGAAAGATTTCTAGCCTCATTCAATGCCTCTATCAGAATATCATCATGTTGAGCTGAACTCTCCAAAGAGTTCATGAGACTTGTAGTAAGTCCTGCATTCTCTTCATCTTCTTCTCCAAGGATATTCCCCATCTCTGGTTCACAATAGATAACTTGCATCCCATACTCATCTACTCCAAGTTTTCTCTTCAACTGGGCATACCTACTCTGCCTCGGTTTTACCTGCAACAATCTCCATTTGACTTTCTTCTTATTCATTTTCCAACCATACTATTGGTCTTTCTCACATTCCTCTAGTGACATCCATAAAAAACCAAGTTGTTCTTTCATCTTAGCAATCTGTTAGGGACCTAACCTACCTAACCCCTCAAGTGGGTAGAATAATATATTTCCATGTAATAAAGGTCAATATTAATAAGGCCTAGCAATAAGGAGGAATAAGTCAAATGTAAGAAGACCTAATCTAAGCTTATACTTCTAAAAGGATCTTCCTCTAGATTGTTATTTTTGATAGATAGATTTAGTATAAATAAGAGTAGATGGTATGGGAAGTTTTTTCTTGAAGAATTATTGTAATAGAGCTCTGCTCTGTCGGAGGTTGCCCCCTTGGAGAGGCAAGTGAACCTTGTTTCCTATCAATAAAGGTATAATTCTCGTGTTGTGGTTCCATACAATTTGTTGTTCTATTTTATCTCTGTAATATTTCTGTATTTTTTTTCTATCTCGGTGTTATTTTTTGCATTATTTCTCTTCTCTGCTAATATAATAGACATGGTACCTTACAAGTGGTATCAGAGCACTTTCCTTGAGAGAAAATTGTGGGTTAATTTTTTTTAGGGTAGAGACGTATTTTGACGTCTTAAAGCTACATAGATATGTTGTTACGCGCATAAACCTACGGTCGTGGAGTAATACACACAATAAATACAAGTGGTACTCAAGCGCACATCCATTGGCCACCCTTGTAACCCTTGTTGGTACCCCTTCGAGTGGTAGCATGTAACGTCCCTGACCATGAAACCTTTGCTGGGCACCACTACCTAACGAATGTATCTTTTAATTCTCTTCTCTGATACCATTTTGTAATGTCCCCAACCACCCAACAAGTCGGGATATGTCAGAGAGGAAACACCTTTCTTCTCTGATATACATACACACACACACACACACACAGATATATATGATGAAATTTGAAATAGACATAACATTTTGTTCATGCACATATTCATGCGGAAGTGACAAGAACACATACATGCAATAAACACATGAAATTCTGATAACATTATAACACATGTACAAGATACACAACGTGCAATTAAAAATAGAATTGGTACTTATCTTTTTATGAGAAGCTCACCGACTGCGTACTGACCTTCCACAAACCTCCCAGCCCCAAGCTATCAACAGTGATTCAGCCCCAAGCTGGGACTAAACTCCACCCAGGGAAAATGAATCCTAGACTAGGCTGACGCTACGGGAAACTGTACAGTGCAACTGGAAGGATTCTATCCAAAGAGCCTATTTACACCCACTACTCACGAACTCTCATTCCCCACATGCCTGTCCCACCCTGGGAATATGCACCTTCATTATTCCACAGTCCATCGGCTACTCCACTTCCCTTCCAGGGCTTCAGAAATAGGCTAGATCAGAAATTATCTGAGCTCTGTAGTTGTTGTTGTACTCCCTCTAGGAGAAATCACTTCCCTAGAAAACTCTCTCACCTGGAGAGAGATGCTCATAGGCATAACAACCTGCTTATTCAACCACGGGCCTGACAACCCACCTCTTCAACCATGGGCTCGACAACCTGCCTCTTCAATCCACAACCACCAAAATCAGGTAAGGCAAGGGGACAACTCAACAAATTACAGAGGTTCACAAAGGCGGAAATGACTCTAGCTGCATGCTTGTTCAATGCATGTGTGAACTGCACAATGGATGGCCAAAATCCTCAGGATGAGCTCCGGGGAAACTTAAAATTTCTAGGCTGGTCAGAATGCTGAGAGAGAGCAAGAAGAAATGGTGAGAATGGTTAGTCTGGGGGATCAAGAGAGAGACGCAATGGTGAGAGTGAAATCCTCAGGAAGGTGGCTAGAATGGCTTATGCCCCCCAACAATGATGTAACTTCCCACATAAATCTACATTCATCCTGGGTGACACTTGGCACTCTAGGATCATGTTCCTCTCCACTTGGAGTTTGTTCCTCTCCTCAAAGGAACTTAGGATAACTGTGTTTATTTCCTAACTTTATTATTTCTCAGGAATACATTATAATATTCCATTGGGTTAAGACCTCAATCTTATCCCCTCTTTCCTAGCCTCTCAGCCCCATCCCTTTCCCTACCTAGTGGATCTTAGTCCCCCATAACTCTTTATTCATGGTCGGTCTACATGCAGCGATGTATTGTATTAATAATCTGCATAATTACATATACAAAATCAGGCCCACTGGCCTTAACATATAGGCTCTCCGACATAATAAACACATAAGCTTACCAACTTATAATTACTTGGCTCACCAGCCTACAAACATCATTACACTTCACAAGGGATTGGACTTGGGGTATTACAATCCCCTCCCCTTATTTTTTCACTGTCCTCAGTGAAACTCATTTACATAACATCAACAAGATTTTCAAAATCTTCAAAAAGGTGCGGGTATTCTACCCGCATAGCATCTTCATGCTCCCATGTTTCATCCTCAGGACCGTACCAAGTCCATTGGACCTTTACAAGCCCTATGGATCTATTCCGAAGCTGTTTGATTTTCTGGTCTAGAATGCGTACCAGATGCACCTGAAAAGCGCTTTCTTTCTCCACCTGAATCACATTCCAATCAATAACATGATTAACATCAGGTATATATTTCTTAAGCAAAGGCACATGAAATACATTATGTATAGACATAGATGTAGACAATGCAAGCATATAAGCTACTGGACCAATCCTCTCTATAATTTCAAATGACCCACAATATCTGGCTACCAACTTGGAACAATTTCCCAACTTCAGGGAACTTATGTTGGCCTTCACCTTCAATAAAACATGATCACCCACTTTAAATTCCCTATGAGTTATGTTCTTGTCAGCATAAATTTTCTTCCTGTCTTGGGCAACCTTCAAATTCTATTTAATATTCATCATTTTCTCTTCCATTTACTTGAGAAACTCTGGCCCAATTATTTCTCTATCACTTGGGTTGTCCTAGCTTATTGGGGTGTTGCACATTTTGCCATAAGGTGCTTCAAATGGGCTCTTCTTCAGTGATGCTTGATACCCATTTTTTTAGGAAAATTCTACCAACTATAGATAATCTTCCCATTTAGATAGTTTGTCCATCACATACATCCTTAGCATATTCTCTATCACTTGGTTCACCCTTTCTATTTTCCCATCAAACTCAAGATGATAAGTTGTGTTGAAGTTCATATTTGTTCCAAACCCTTTGAATAACCCCTTCCAAAACTTTGAGGTAAAATTTGGGTCTCTGTCAGACACAATTTTCTTGGGTATGCCATGCAAGCGTGCTACTTCCCTCATATAAATATCAACAACATTGGTTGCCTTGTGAGTAACCTTCATAGGAATTAAATGGGCAACTTTAGTAAGCTTGTCCACCACCACCATGATTGCATCATGTTGCTTTCTTGTTCTGGGAAATCCTGTGATGAAATTCATTGTTACCACTTCCCACTTCTACTGAGGAATGGGTAATGGATGCAACAACCCAACTGGGTGTCTATGCTCAGCCTTGACCCTTTGACACTCCAAACATTTAGCTATGTATTCAACAATCTCCTTCTTCATGCCTGGCCAATAATATTGTCTCTTGACTACTAAAACTATTTTTTGATATCCTGGGTGTCCTGCATAAGGCACATTATGCATTTCTTTTAAAATCACACTCCTCAATTCAGGAGATTTGGGTACATAAACTCTGTTTTTTTACAAGAGAATTCCATCAATTTCCAATTCATAATCCTCATCTTTCTGCAGTATTTTACCTTGATGCGATTTTGTTACCAATTCCATGCACTGTGAATCGACTTTTGCAGCCTCAGAAATTATGTCTTTAAGATCCTTCTGATACATGATAATGGTTGTAGCATTTAGTTCATGCACTCTCCTGTTGAGTGCATCAACCACTTTGTTCTCCTTTCCTTTGATGTGCTTAATATAAAAGTCATATTTACAGAGGAATTCCAACCATCTACTCTACCTAGCATTCAAAGTAGGTTGATCAAAAACATATTTTAGACTGTTATGGTCTTTCCTTATCTCAAACCTCTTTCCCATGAGGTAGTGCCTCCACTTCTTCAAAGCGTGAACTATGGCTGCCAACTCCAAATCATGAGTGGCATAGAGCCTTTCATCCTCTTTCAATTTTATGGACTCAAAACATATCACAAATTTGTTCAGACTAAGGACTCCACCAAGTCCTTCTTTGCACGCATCTATGCAAACCACAAAATCTTCATCTGGATCTGCAATCTTCATAATTGGAGTGTTGGTTAGCAGTTTCTTCAATTTTTGGAATCTCTTTTCACATTCTTTTTTCCATTGAAACTTTACCCCTTTTATTTGCAAGGAAGTGATTGGGTGAGCTATTCTCAAAAACCCTGCAATGAACCTTCTATAGTAGCCATCTAGACCCATGAAGGATCTGACTTCTATCACATTCTTAGGTGTTGTCCACCCTTTAATGGCCTCAATATTTGCAAGGTCCACTGATATCCCTTCTTCAGATATGATATTCCCCAAATAGTGAATTATGTTTTGATAAAATGAGCACTTGCTCAATTTGGCATACAGTTGATGTTCTCTTAGCACTTGCAACACCATCCTCAAATGATTCTCATGCTCTTCTTCCGACTTGGACTATACAAGGATGTCGTCCAAAAAGAAAATGACAAACTTTTCTAAATATTCGCAAAAAACACCATTCACTAAGAACATAAAAACAATTGGTTCATTTGTTAACCCAAATGGCACCATTGTGAACTCGTAATGACCGTACCTTGTCCTGAAGGTGGTCTTGATAATGTCTTCATCTCTGATCCTTAATTAATGATATTTTGACCCGAGATCAATCTTTGAGAATATCATATCATCCTTCAACTGATCGAAGAGATCATCAATCCTTGGTAGAGGATACTTGTTCTTTATAGTCACTTTGTTCAACTGTCTGAAATCGATGCACAATCTCAATGTCCCATATTTATTCTTCACGAACAAGACTAGGGCACCCCAAGGTGACACACTTGGGCATATATACCCCTTATTCAGAAGCTCTTCAATCTACATTTGCAGTTCCTTTAGTTATGGTGTACTCATTCTGTAAGGAGTTTTTTATACTGGAGCTACTCCAGGCATTAAATTTATAGAGAAATCAATATCTCTCTTTGGGGGTAGTCCTGGTATCTCCTTGAACACATCTTCAAGATCTTCTAGGACTGCATGATCCTCCGGATTTGCCACCTTATCTTTAGATGCTTCCTCCATATGGGATACAAATATTTGACAACCCTTCCTGTAACACTTATTTAGTTGCATTGTTGATATTTCCCGGATAGTAACTGCCCTAGGAATTCCTTGGACTATTCTCCGATTTCTTTCCTCATCCAAGAAAGTGAATTCCTTGTCATGATAGTCTAATATGGAATGGTGTTGGTAAAACCAATCCATACCAATTAGGCAATCATATGAACCCAAAGGAAATATGTTCAAATATTCCTTGGTACTCAGTGCATTCATTCCCAATGGACATGATTTAACCAATTCAACAACCTTTCTCTTGGCTCCTGTAGCTAGCTGCACCAACCAAGATTTCCCATGATTGCTTCTTGGTAATTGAAACCTTTCCACTACCTTAGGATTTATATAGATATGACTATACCCTGAGTCAATTAAAATAATAAAGGCATGGTTATTGATCATACCTTCAACTTCAATCATGTGTGATTGAAATCAGCTTGCTTATTATCGAGGGCTGCATAGATCCTTGGTACACTTCTGCCCATGTCCTCCACTATTTCTTCTTGCTGAACATTGTGGACAACTCTCACCTTGTCATTTTTGTGAGGACAATATCTATACTTGTGGTCTCTCTTATAGCCCCAACATTGAATAGGTGCCTGCCTTGACCTTTGCTCACCTACCTCAACCATTCTATGCTCTCTAAAAGATGGTTGTCCTTGAGGACTATTTCTGAAAAATGGAGGCTTGTTTCCCTTCTGCCTATGTTCCTTCTTGAAATTCTTCTTGTCCTCCCAAGCCTTCTGGAAAGTATGCTTTCATTTTTGTTGATCATATAAGAATTTTTCTCTCCTTATAGTTTCTTCCAAATTCTTGGGATCATCATATTGGATTTTATTACTGATGAAATATGGAAGCCCACTCAGGTACCTCTGAATATTCATTGTCTCATCCTTAATGAAGGAGACATACTTCAACATCTCTAAGAATCTCCTTTCATATTCATCAATAGCCATGCTGCCCAATTTAAGTTCAAAGAACTCTTTCATCTTTCTGTCATAATACCTCTTGGTAAGGTATTTCTTCTCAAAATGCCTCTTGAATTCCTTGCAAGTCACATTTTTCTCCCTGAGGTGTTGTACTTGCACCAGTTGATCCCACCACATAGATGACTTTCCTTTAAGTTGTTAGATGTAAATTCTTCCCTCTACATGAGAAGAATAGTTATGCAATTGGAAGTACTTACTCATGCCTAACAACCATGTCTCAGCATCTTCATCCTTCTTATGCTCTCCATCAAAAGTAGGAGGTTTGATATTATTCATTTCTCCTTTCAACTCATCCACCCCAGACCTCTTATGTTTCCTAATAGGGGATGGACTTGAGATACAGTGTGCTCTCCTATGGGAATTCTTTTGGGAGTGATGGTGATGCCTGCTACCACTCCTTGATCTTCCTTTCTTCTCAGGGGTCCTATGACTTCCTGATTTGTTGGGGCCACTCTCCTTATCCAACTTCTTTTCAATTATTTCTAGGCTCTGAATTAACTTCATGTTGAAGTCTTCCTGCTATTCCTTGGCCTTCATAAGCCTCTCATTATCATCCTTGTGGCTCTAGACATTTGTCTGCAATTTTCTGAGGGTCTCAGCTAGATTTATGTCTTCCTCCCTTTGTCCTCCATGTCCATTGGAGTTGGTCCCTTCCCTATCCAACTGGAAATTCAACCCTATGTTTTCATCTTCTTGATTGAATACTACCTAAGTATCATCCATCACTTCTGCACTCTCTATTGACTCTGATCTAACAACTGTTAATTATGAAAAACAAATGTGCAACCAACAAAACTTTGTCAAGCTAGTTGTTCTTAATAATCTCATGGAAACATGATCCATTCTGATTCATTAATATATCAAAATTATTTTATGTTGTTTTCCTGAGAAATTTATTGTTCAGATCTAGTTTCTGGGTGAACAATTATCTTCTACTATTCAAGACTTTTCCAATGGCTTCTTCCATCCTCAATTTTGATTCATGAGCAAAAAGTTATGGACAAATAAAATTTGTCTTTTCAATGATGCAATCCATGTGCAATTATTCTCCTTTCTAAGAGCTAAAATAGATCTTGGACCTTCGTTGGACCCACTCATAAGGTTCCTAGACCTTATTTATTGCTTTTGATGTAGGTCCGAACAATCAACACCCCACGACTTCCTTCCTAAGCCCTTTTATTTATTTAAAGCAGTTTTTCGGGAATTAGCCTCTTTATTTTCAACCCAAAACCCATGTGACCTCGGGCTATAAACAAGGTCTTACTAATATGGCCCTTATCCCATGATTTGGGACTTCGGGCTTTGAAACTTCGGGTTCTTGAAACAACATACACCATTTCTCCTGAATTCTGAACTTCCGCACTTCTTGGGGTCCACTTAGTACGACACACCCGGGGTGCTACGTGTCAGCAATATAGAGGTGACATGTGGCCCAATCAACTGTTGATGCATGTCAGATTCTCATTGGCACAAATGACCTGTCAAACGCATGAAACATATGGACATGAGGCATGCGTACGGTGTTCCACATCATCCTAGGTGACATCAGAAGCCACGACATTCCCATGCTTATTGACTTTGGAACTCCGGACTTCAGAGGTTTCTACTTATCACTCTGTGATTTCCCCAAACGTCGAACCGATGAAGTACTGAACCAGTGTCTCTTCGGAGCTCCAATTCTTCGAACTTCGGTATTTTTCACAACTTCTTCTAAAATTTCCTCTGAACACTGATTTTTTGAACTCGATGGTTTCTTTAGCTCTATTTTCATTCCATTATGGTGGTAACATGTGGCCCCTTTGATGAGAAACACATGTCAGGTCACAATTGGTTCTAAAGGTCTATCAAAGGCACAAAGTAGGTGACATGTGGTAGGATAAGTTAGATCCACGTCACCCTAGGTGACATCATCATGTCATGTCACATTGGTGCTTCGAAACTTCGACACTTCGGGCTTCAAAATTTTTTACTTCCACAAGCTCGTTAACTTCTGAATGCTGAACTTCCGAAATACTTTATCTTCAGGGGTCCACATAGTAGATCTGTCATCATATAAGATGGTGACATGTGGCCATAAGTTCCATTCTAATTGACATGTGGCAGGACTAAAGAAGTCCACATCACCCTGGGTGACGTCATTATGCCACGTCACTTCGGGACTTTGGCTTCATTATTTCAAGAGAATTCACCTTAGCACACCCCATTTCTCCCGAACGTTGAATTTAAGAATTGTTGTGATATCTATGGCTCCGATCTATCTTCAACCAAAACCAATGGTCAAGCACATCTCCTCGGATCTATGGTGTAGATCCACTCTGGGACTTCATAACTTTGGGCTTCAACCCTTTCTTCTCTTTAACACAAAACTTCGCCGAAGTCGCGAGGTCCGAAGAAATTAGGGGTTAATCCTCATGTACCTTTCTCCAAATCTGACGGTTGTGAAGGATCCTCCTTCTCCCGAAAATATCCCACGTCCTAATTTCAAACTTTGTGGCCCAACACGACGGTGGTTGCAGTTTTTTTCTTTGTTTCCATTCCATAAGTTGTTATGCTTTGTGAGCTTCTGAACACTATCCTAATGTTCACACGATGCATTCTTGGCACCCATGGATGCTCTGAGGTTCAAATTTGTCCCTCTCGACAACACTTCACTCTGAGACCTTTGTTTCATTAACCACTAACATGGCCCATTCAGGATCAGTATCGAAAGCATGGCTCTGATACCATTTTGTAATGTCCACGACCATCAAACCTCTGTCACAAAATGCTAACTAACGACTATATCTTTTAATTCTCTGCTCTGATACCATTTTGTAACGTCCCCAATAACCCAAAAGGTCGGGCAACACCACATAGGAAACATATTTCTTCTTTCACACACACACACATATATATATGATGAAATTTGAAATAGATATAACATTTTGTTCATACACATATTCATGCGGAAGAGACAGTAACACATACATGCAATAAACACAGACAATTTTGATAACATTATAACACATGTACAATATACACAACGTATAATTAAAAATAGAATTGGTACTTATCTTTTTATGAGAAGACCATCAATTGTGTGCAGACCTTCCATGAACCTCCCAGCCTTAGACCACGCTGCTCCAAGATATCACAAGGGAGTCACCCCCGAACTGGGACTAAACCCCACCCAGGGCAAAGGAATCCTAGACTAGGTTGAGGCTACGGGAAACTGCATAGTGAAACTGGAAGGATTCTCTCCAAGAAGCCTACTTATGCCCACTACTCATAGACTCTCATTCCCCACATGATTTTCCCACCCCGGGAATATGCACCTTCATTGTTCCACATTCCATCGACTACTCCACTTCCCTTCCAGGGCTTCAGCAACATGCTGGATCAAGAATTCTCAGAGCTTTGTAGCTGCTGCTGGACTCCCTCCAGGAGAAATCACTTCCCCAACAAACTCTCTCACCTGGAGAGAGATGCTCACAAGCCTGACAACCTACTTCTTCAACCACGGGCCTGAAAACCTGCCTCTTCAACCATGGGCCTGACAACCCACCTCTTCAATCCACAACCACCAAAATTGGGTAAGGCAAGGGGATGACTCAAAAAATTACAGAGGTTCACAAAGGTGGAAATGACTCTGGCTACGTGATTTTTCAGTGCATGTGTGAACTACACAAGGGATGGAAAGAATACCCAGGATGAGCTTGCGGGAAACTTAAAATGGACAGGTTGGTCAGAATGCTGAGAGAGAGAAAGAAGAAATGGTGAGAATGGCCATCTTCCAGGATTGAGAGATAGCAACAATGGTGAGAGAAAACTCCTCAGGAAGGTGGCTAGAATGGTTTGTGGCCCCCAAGAATGGTGGAAATTCCCACATAAATCTGCATGTGTCCTCGGTGACACTTGGATCTCCAGGAGCACATTCCTCTCCACTTGGAGTTTGTTCCTCTCCCCAAAGGAACTTAGGATAACTGGGTTTATTTCCCAACTTTAGTATTTTTCAGGAAAACATTATAATATTCCCTTGGGTTAAGCCCTCAATATTAGCCCCTCTTTCCTAGCCTCTCAACCCCATCACTTTCCCTACCCAGTGGAGCTTAGTCCCCCATAAATATTTCTTCATGGTCGGTCTACATGCAATGATGTATTGTATTAATAATATGCAAAATTACATATACAAAATCAGGCCCATTGGCCTTAGCATCTAGGCTCTCTGGCCTAATAAACACATAATCCTACCAGCTTATAATTACTTGGCTCACCAACCTACAAAAATCATTACACTTCACAAGGGATTGGCCTTGAGGTATTACATAACGCATCAGGAAACACCTATATACAAATAACCTAGATCTCCCAAATCCCTCTATAGATAAATCGATTGGCCGCCTGACTGCTATAGTTCTACTAAGAACAACACTTGGGAAGATACTCTCTAGTACCTAGGTAGTCGGGTAGTATGACTAAGGTAACGATCTGGCCTCCTTAGTTGGTGCCATGAGATATTGGGTCGAGCACTATTGTTGGACCCTGCATGTATATCAGAGAGTTATAGCACAAGGAAAACCCTTGTCTGTAGAAACCCTGAATACCCTACCCCTTGGGATGGAAACAAAAACATAACATACAAGATCTATTTACACGCAACTGTGCCTTCTACATTCTGGTTTCAAAATTACTACACATTTCTTCCTGTTAAGCATTTTGTCATTTCATCACTGTAGTATTATTCAGGTCATAGTATAACTCCGCAGGAATGGAAAAAAAAGAGTATATTGGTCCCTCTGACACACTTATTTTGGACCTATCCCATTGGATTCCCCTTTTCTCCCTGACCGCAGTTGTATCTTTCATTTTTAATCCTTTTTTTTTCAGTGGACCCGAACCCTTCCCAGCTTCCCTATTTTTTTTCCTATTCCATTATATTTCCCTTCTCGTCGTGATTGTCATGGTACCTATCACTTATAAGTCCTTTTCTATGGTCCCACCCACCCATTTTCCCTTACCTGCACTCCCCCTCTCCAAATGGACACCACTCGCAACCAATACTTGCAAGCTTCCATCAATCAATCCCATGAATCCATACAACATGTGGCATATGAGATTGGCTCTACCAATTCCCTCCTTACACAATTTGAGACCCAAGTACAACACAAATTTGACACCATGGATGCCAAATTCATTAACCAATTTAACACCCTTAGGTCTGATGTCAACCAGTTGTTGAACCACACTTCGGATCCTTCCTCCTCGGACCAACCAAATGTTGTTGATTCCTCTGATTCTCTACATTTTCAATCCAACTAATTTCATTATGACCCCCGTCTTCCCTGTGTTGAGGTCAATAAATTTGATGGCTCTGATCCTGCAGGTTGGGTCACTCAAACGAAGCATTATTTTTCTCTGCATGGTATTACTGATGAGTTTCCAAACATAGCTATGATGTACTCTATCTAGATTCTGAACGATGGAAATGGTGGCAATGGAGTAAAAATTCATGTCAGGGGTATATTCCATGGACCCAATTTGTTGCAGAGCTCTATGAATTCTTTGACACTAATGCCCACTATCTCAGTCATTTGACCAAGTTGAAAGAGTCAGGCACAATGGAATAATTTATAACTTATTTTGAGCATTTGGCCTTTTGAACCGAGGGAATGTTAGATGCATTATTTTGTGAATGATTTATCATTGGCCTAAAGGATGAAATATGATACCAGGTTCGCATAGCCCACCCTCAGACTTGGTTGGAAGCTACTAAACGTGCTAAAGAGTCCCAACAAGTTGGTTTTTCCCAGAT